>CM062289.1:197150564-197209617 GCA_031216915.1 Pictodentalium vernedei
ATCTGGACAATTGAACAGGAATTTTGCTTTTTCTTTCAGCTGAAGGTGTATAAAGCTGGGATATTTTTTGCAGACTATGTCTGTAACATCTTTACGTTGCTCGGGGTAATGCGAGCAAATAAAGAGTACATGCAATTCATCTTCAACCAACCCCGACCTGCACTGTTTGCAAAAACGCTGGTCGCGTGGTATTGGAAGAGGTTTGTGGTAACGCCCACGTTCTATTTCTAGATCGTGGGCACTGATGCGAAGTTTGGTGACGGCCTTCCTTTCGTCTTGTGGCAGTGCATCAATGTAGTTCTCCCTGACATAGTTCTCTTTAATAAGATAAAAGAACTGTAATTTACCGCTGGAAGGCTGTACTCCATCTTTTGAATCTAAATATTTCCAGGTTTGAGCATGAATATCAGTGAGCCTTTCTTTCAAGCTCCCTTCAAAGTTAGGGGGCGCACTCTTGGGATCCAGCCACACATGTGAAAAACCGCAGTCTGATAAGATTGACTGGATGTCGCATGTGCCTCTGGGTTTGTGTCCCTCCAGTTCTTTATATGCAAATTTTAGGAGAGGATTCACATCTTTCTCCACCGCATTTAACCAGTTACTTACAAGTTTACATTTGACATTGATTGATAACGGATATCTACCCAGTTCTGCCAATACAGCAATGTTGCTAGCTTTGGAGTGCAACTGTAAGATATTTTTATATATATACAAAAGCAAATAATAACGGCCTGGTTGTGGAAGCCAATAACACAGACCTGATGGTGCAAACCTCTAACGAATAAATCGTGTAGTGACAATCAAGATCACTTAAGTGATAGTCAGTAGTGGGGTCGGTGAAACACTTGTCTGCCAACAACACTGATCCCTACTTGTCCCCACCACATTGTCTACCAGCGAAAACTCAAGGACAAGGGAGCATTCGGTGAGTCATCACACAGTTCTCTTCCGGCAAAACACCACATAAAGTCAAGGGAGATAACTGAAGTGCAAGTGGATAAAGGGTAATGTGAATCGAGCGATCTGATGAGTTATTCAATCCTAACAGCACAGAGCATTTTGATTGTTTGATGCAGTCGGAAGACGAAAGTTGGATCCCTTTGAAAATTCAAAACAAGAACAGGAGTGGCTGGAAGAGCGTGGGGAGCAAGTAGAATCGCAAAAGTACTAAAAATAGTAACAGATGTAGAACTGCTTCCCCTCAAAACTCGACCAGGCTATTTGGGTACACTCCAAAACGGTGAAATATACTCTGCTAGTTCAAAGTGTAAGGTAGAATAAGCAGTAGAAGGTGGCGCAGGTAGAAACAGTGATTAAGAACAAACAAAAAGTCAAGTGAATAAAAATAGCCAGATTGGAGTACGTGAATAGACAAAATGGGAGCGCGGTGGCTCAGTGGTTACAGCACTGGACTTTTTTTTTTTTGGGGGGGGGGGGGGGGGCTCTATTTGTGTGAAAATTGCAGTGGGCCAATGTTTTGTTTTTGATGGTGGGGGGGGGGGGGGGGCGGCGAAAGGGTAGGTGATTCCGGTGCTCCATAGGCCTACTCTACCCGAGTTGTGTTCTTTATACCACGATTCAACTTGAATTAAGTGAATGAAGCCGATATTTTTTAAGACAAATATCACCTTCGGAGGTCTGTTTACATTCTTGATTGAAGTCGCTTTTTGTCGAACCATTTCATTCACGACAGTACGTCACTCAGATGCTTACCGACCAATCGGATGCGTTCTTAATTGACGTTCTTACCCGTGGGCCAGATTACACATGTGGGGTACCTAGCATATTCCTCAATGTCTGTATCGGGTAGTGTTGAATACATACAGCAGTCGTGGTATAAAATTTATTCCTAACCACTTGAAACACTGTACCCAACAAAAAAGGCAACGCTGTGAAATTATTACAAAATGCGGTCGCAAAATTTCCGCTGATGGACCTGAAGATGCAAATCGGATGTTCACTCACGAAGTTTTGCTTGGTCTTTTACATGCAATAATGCTTTTTAGAAATTCAGATTATTATTCATTTTATCCACCATATGTGGGTGTTTTCTTAGCAGGTGTCTCCACGTGTACTATATATATATGTCAAACGTTTCCCCTTTAGCTCTGTTGTCGGCCTGATACGGGCCGTGAACAACTACAAGCAGTAAAAGTCAGCTACAAAATTCAGTTACCTATTTGTTTGACAATTGCCGGATCTGCATGACTCACCCGACGCTCTACCAATCACAAATAACTACAGTTATTTATTTATTTATTTATTGGTGTTTAAGGTCACATATATTTCTGCGTTATGGTAATCATGACCACGGCAGTTTTACGGGTGGAGGAAGCCGGAGTACCCGGAGAGAACCACCGAGTAACGGCTAGCAACTGTCAAATCCCCAACATACTAACTCCACACAAGCAGAGTGAGCACTGGTTGAAGACAAGTGTACCATCGACGTGCAGTACGCCTTAGTACCGTGCCCCCACGTGGGCAGGGGGGGGGGGGGGAATTGTCTTGTCCAAGGACACAACGCGGTTGCCGCAGGTGGAATTTGAACCGAGGACCTCTCGGCTTGCAGCCTGCACCTCTACAGCTACAGTTACATAAGCCGATGTAAAAATATTTTACTAACGACATTGATCGTGACAGAGTCTCTGATGAAAGTTCTCAGGCACTTATATACTCAAACGATATCATAACCCTTTCAACACTGGCGCCCTGGAAGGTATCATTTCAGTCAACACTGTCAACTGCGAAATGGGCGAAACCATCCTGGTTTGTTGGGAAGTTCAGTAATAAAATTCAATCCAACAGCTCCTTCGAGCTGTTGGATTAAATTATTAGCGAACCTCGCTTCATATTTTTTGCTCTTTATATCGTCTGCTCGTCCACTACCAGCTTTTTCTTCACGCAAATATTTATGCACACTGGGGTGAAAGGGTAAAAGCGCAGATAGATGCAAGTGTATAGCTTTTTCACACTGCAAGCGGTGGGGAGGCTTTAGCCAGGAGTCTATAATAGGGGTGCTCTAGCAGTTTTTTTTCTTGTTGTTGTTGGAGAAGGGTAAAGATGATATTTGAAAGGCATCCCCTAATCCTAACTAGCTAGAACCATCCGATCGGTGCCCCCCCCCCCCCCTCCCACTTCCCTTCCTGGTTAGGTCTAGCCCTCACCCTAAGAAAATTTTGCAAAATTTAGTGCTCTCAGATACCATTTTAGGGCGCTATGTTGTGTGAAAGTAAAGTTGCAGTGAGCCAATATTTTCTTTTTTGGGGGGCAGCGAAAATTTTAGGGGAGGGGGGGGGACAAGCCCTCCCACAGCCCCCTAATCCTAACTAGGACTCTCCGGTCGTAGCCACTCCCCCACTTCAATCCAGGAAATGGGAGGAGGGGCAAGGACCAGAGGGTCCTGGCTAGGACTAGCCCTCACCCCGAAAAAAATTTGCAAAATTTAGTGCTCGACGAGCGGATATGAAGCATTTGTAGCATGTGCAGCCCCAAAATTGGAGACCATTTGGGGGCTCTATGTAGTGTGAAAATTGCATTGGGCAAATATGGGGGGGGGGGGGGGGGGGGGGGGAGGGGCAAAGATTTTAGGGGACAATTTTATCAATTGATAACGAATGTAGAATAAGGAGCTGGGAATAAGTAACGGTTGTCATGTCCTCACCGAATGAGCGGGTGTGAACCTGATTTGTCCCGGCCGTGATGGCTCATCCAGGACAGATAAAATATTCAAAACTCTTTCATTAAGGCATGCCTTCGTTGAAGGTATGTCTTGGCGATTTTGTTGAAATATTAGTCGGGCTTACAGTTAAAAAAAACTCAATACTTCTTGGGAATTTATTTGTGGATAAATAAAATATATATGTAGAAGTCGTGACGCAACTTTTTATTTAGTTACACGTACCGTATAGGTACTCCGAATTGGTAATACTGCCCCCCCCCCCCCCCCCCCCCCCCCCCCCCGCAATCCCGAATCCGGCTCTTAGGGCTCTCGTTTGTATGACCGACTGTGCGTGTGTGACATCGGTCCAAGTATAATATCTCGTTTTATGAGAAAGAACAGGAGCGAACGGATATCTAAGACTCCAATACGGACGAAAATTTCCCCACTAAAAATTATTGGGAGTGCCACCCCTTCTTATTTATTTATTAGGGTTTAATGACCCCAGGCGCGTAGCTAGGATATCAAAGTTAGGGGGCTCCCCCTCTTGTTGGAGGGGGGCCTCCCCC
Source organism: Pictodentalium vernedei (assembly GCA_031216915.1). Lineage (NCBI taxonomy): Eukaryota > Metazoa > Mollusca > Scaphopoda > Dentaliida > Dentaliidae > Pictodentalium > Pictodentalium vernedei. The sequence continues at coordinate 197,154,792 of CM062289.1, forward strand.
AGGAAAATTTTGAAATTTGAGACAAAAAAACCCGCAATTTCCATGACTCTGAGTCCGTTTCCGTTTGTGTCCATAATTTGTAAGTTGTGAAAGGCATCAACAATTAAGGGGGCATGACTAAAATTCGTCCCCATTCATCCCCTCCGCCCCCGGATACGCCACTGAACGACACTTTCGACAGCCGGGGTCACCTCGTGTCGGGCAGTTTTACGGGTGAAGTGACGGCGAGTAACTGTCAGACTTCCTACTAACTCCACACAAGCAGGATTAGAATTCGTTGAAGACGGGTGCACCGTTGACACGTGGGCAATCGGGGTCACCCCTTCTTAGCAACTTCCCTGATTGTGTGTATCACCTTTTCATTTCTTTGTCTTTATATTACAGTGAGGCTCCAAATGAATGTATCACATTACGTTGAAATTACAAACCTTGAATAAACGTCGCTTTATCACATGCACGCGAATCTCCTATTACGCCTGGTGTGAAATGACCTTTCGTCCATATAGAGGGTTGTTTTCGTATTAATGGGTTGGTCGTGCAAAACAAACTGCTTTTTGTTCGAACAATTTTATTTCATCAACATTAAGCACATTAATATACAGAAAAGAAACATTGAAAATCTAGAATACTATGATAATATATCATACAATCAGCACTGCACACTGTGCAGTATGCTTGGTTCCATTGTGGAACAGTTCTAGTTACATTCCTAAATCTATGGAATATTCACTTACGAAAAAAAATTCAATGATATCTCCAGATGAGAACAGTGTATGTGTTAAAAAAGTTTTTTTTTTTCTACAATTTCTGGGGCGTACAAATAAGACATATCTTGGAACATACTTTTTTCCTTTTAATGGTTCCAGAGGAATGACAAAATGAAGTGTACCATTAATTCCTTGATTACTGCTGGCAGATATTTCTGCCTTGGTCAGGAAATCTCTTGATACTAAAGTTGGTATAATTTGGGCACTTTTAACACCACCACCACTCCCCACCCCTGTGAACTGAATCGACTTGTTGACCAGTGATTTCTTGAGTTAAAGTTTCATGAATTTGCTCTCAAATCTCGTTATGGCTGCTTAACAGCAGTCGTAATTACTTCTGATGGAAAATATATTTAAAATACTCGGCGGATTAAGAGTTAAGTAACATTTCAGCTCGTCCCAAACAGGACGTGTATCCAGGGATCTACATTGGTTACTCCGGGCACCCTGGGGTGGGCATCTCATGGGGGAAGGCAGCATGTGGCATATCAGAAAGGCCTAAGTGGGAGATGGTATGGAAGCTGCGAGTGTACCCTTGTGATTGGAGGAGGGGTCACAATGTTTGAAAAAATACACTTCAAAATGTCTCTCTCTGAAGACGTTTCATTACTTGATAGAACATGGTTGCGATTTTGGTTGATAACGAATGTCGAATAAGGAAATGGGAATAAGTAACGAGAAGGAACCAGCGGTGTAAATTCTTGGGGTGCAGTTGGGTGACACACCATTTATCTCGTCCAGTGAGTGGTCATGAGCTATGTTTTTAAGACAAAAAATGAAAAAAATAATGCAATTTGAATGGATATTTTGCGAATAGGGCTGGCCGGTTTTGACCGTTATGTTACGTAAAGGGTTAACGTACGGCTGCACGTTATGGATCTTAATAGGTCTACTCTATATGGCCTATCAACAGAATTCTGATGTATGTTGTGAACTCAAATATGAGTTTATCGGTTTTTCTCAAAGATCGAACATAATTTCATAAAAGGGGTCGGCATTGTCAAAAATAGTGTAACACGGTATTTTATTAACTGGAATATTTCGGGGACGAGTCAGTCATTACTTATTCCCAGTTCCTTGTTCGACATTCATTATCAACCGATAAACTGGGAATAAGTAACGGTTGTCATGTCAGTAATATTTCATGATGGAAATGCCGGTAGCTTGTTGTCAAGACTTGTCCAATATGTTAACGGCAATTTTGCAGCGTATGTTTTTGTTATTGCCATTTGTCCGAAATTTGGATTCCTCTGCATGACATCAATCATTTTTTATGAAACTTATTTCTGAAAACCCGCATTCTTGTTGATTTTCTGCAGTTAATTCCATTAGCCTGATCGCCTGACAATTAAGATGCATCACCCTCCATCCGTGTTATTGAGAACAATGAAGAAATGCTCTGGTGATACATATTGTGTTACAACACAACATAAACGCGCATTTCACTTTCGTGACGTCATTCTGTGTATTTATATCCGAGTGCATATATATATCATTTTATAATTTTGAAAGAGAATTTTATAATTTGCAGAAAAAACACCTTTCATGCAAGATGTAACTTTCGTGACGTCATTTTGTGTGTTTATATCCGACTTTATATATCATTTTATAATTTGTTAAGCAAATTTTATGATTTGCAAAAAAAAAAAAACATTTTTAACGCGCGTCAGCTTAACAAGGATGTCACTTTCGTGACGTGATTTTGTGTATTTACATCCGGCAGTATATACATTAATTTATAATTTGGAAAGCGAGTAACTTACAGACAACTGAAACTGGTTTCATGCCACTAGCAAGACGAAAGAAGTTCCCGCTGAGTTGAACACAGCGAGCACTCCTTCGTCTTGCTAGGTGCAAAGTATTCTGGATATTCGTCCAGGTCAAGCCATTTCAGATCTTGAAATTGTGTGGGTGGGGGGGGGGGGGGATTGGGGGGGAACCTCGCAAAAAAGTAGGGCAACGACGTTTTCCCAATTTCCCCCAGGGAATCATCCTTGGTATAAGTGGATAATCTAATGAGGCTCTTGTCTATAATTTCTTCCTATGGAGTTTAATGATTGTTTTAAAGCTGGTAGCTGATTAATCAAGAACTTTGCTTCCACCACCATAGCTTTTTCGAAATCGGACAAATCCTGCACAGGAACTATACTAGGAATAGGAACCATTGGAATCGTATGCTTCTGAAAAAGAAAATAAAAAAAAAAACACCAATGTCTTTTGCATTACCCATTTTAAATGGTGCGCCAAATTGTTTACGTTGGCCTAAAGGAAAGCTCGTACATTTACAAGCAGTCGTGACGCAGACACAAACAACAAATCAGTATCAAGAATCAGTAATAATCGTTCAACATAGTAGCCTACTATTTTTAGCAAATATACGAATCCATTTTAAATCTGAATTTGTTTTGAGGTTTAAGAAGAACACAATGAGCACGGAATACGGGGGACGAGAATCAAAGATCCGAGTCGAAGTTTTTCAAGTGTTTCAGGCGCGAGTGAATGAAATGGAAAATCTCTAACGAGGGTTGTTGATACCTGTCCCCCGTACTCTGTGTTCTGTATTAAAATTGTTGATTAAACTTGGATTAAGTGAATGAAGCTGATATGTTTGAAATAATATAAATTATTGTGATGAATTGACAGTAACATGGTCTGAGGTTTGCGGCTCGGAGCTTATGTTCAACTGAGACGCGAAGCGTCGAGGTTGAACATACTTTCCGAGCCGCAAACCTCAGACCATGTTACCGCCAACTCATCACAATAACGTATATGTTCCAATAAGACACTACCCATAGCTCAAAACCTACATCGTGAAACACGAGAGGCTTATTTACCATTTGTGTGATCGTTAAAAGTTGCCTTGTTCAAGGCAACTTTTAACGACCACAGGTTTAGTAAATAAACCTCCCGTGTACCCCATGAAGGCACTGGATAAATAATCAATAAACCAGATAAACTCATTCCACCTCGGTTCAAATCGTTAATCGGTTTGCAATTTAAACACCACTTCATCCGGAACACAGTTTGCTGTAAATGTGAAACATCCAGAAAAATGAAGCGACTTGCTAGTCACTTCGTTGAAGCAATTGCGAAACGAGCGACGTCATTCCAAATATTTCGCGTTGTGACGTCAGACGGTAACATTTGCTATTGGAGCCGTAAACATAAAAGAAACTACGCCAGCTCTCATCCAATCAGAGGGCGAGGATTTTACTCTTATTGGAACATAATATCACATTCGGCGGTCTGTTTACTTTCTTGCTTGAAACTGATCGGAGTTGGAGCATTTCATTCACGACATAAAAACAAATTATGCATACATAACATTAAAAACGGCTACATTATGGAGTCATACCTGATACACGCCACTTCTCGGGAAGCTAGAAATGTCTTCACTCGACTCCGAATTAGTAACCACGGTCTATTAATCGAGAAAGGGAGGCATTCACAGCCTCCTATCCCGGTTAAAGAGAGACTTTGTAAGGTTTGTGGTTCGGGGGCGATTGAGGACGAGTTTCACTTCGTTATGGAGTGTATCGCGTATGACAAAATGAGAAAAAATCTCCTAAAAGAAATTAATAAGGAGACTGAAAACCTTCTATATGGATATAACAGGATAATCTAAGCTGATAATGCGAAACAATATCCCCCAGCTATGTAATCCTATCTGTAACATGATTCGGAGCTTCTTTCAACAAAGGGGAGCTGAGCTCTCAAAAATAAAATAAAATAATCGTTCTTTATGTTGATATATATAGCTTATTTTTGTGTACTTTTAACATCTTTTTCTTTTCTTTGAAGTTTCATCCTGTCATTGTTATTTTGTTTTCGCAATATACCTCTCTGTAGGTGTTAATTGCTTGAATAAATCTTAAATCTTAGCGTCAGTCTGATACGTAACGACCGACCAGACACGTTTATACATGATGTTCTTACACTTAAGCCGTATTCCACGTTTGATATATCTAGCGTATTTATCAATGTCTGTATTGTAACACGTAACGTTGAATACACACGGCAATCGTAGTATAAAAAATTATGCCCGGCCAAAGCCAGCCACAAACCAACTTTTTGGGCACGAATAGTAGCCAGTGGCAGTGGGAGGACGAGGATGTTTTGTGCAAGGAGGTGACTGGGTTAGGCGCGACACGGGTTGACATAGAGACCATGTTAAAACGAGATATGTGGTCACCACACTTTATTTATTTATTTATTGGTGTTTATGGTCACCTATGTCTGTCCAACGGCTAATCGTGACCGCAACATGGATATAAAGTCAAGTACAGCCAATCGTTTGTACCCATGTTGCCCATTTTATAGGTCTTCCACCCTAGGCATGGGTGACTGGGTCCTATTTTACCAGTAAAAGAGAGCTTGAATACCAGAGTAAACAGGCACTGCTTCACTTCCCGGGTTCCCTGAACATTATTTTTTGATTTCATTATTACACAACCTCTTCACATATATATAAAGGTCTTTATTATGTCTTTTAACTTCAAAGATGTATAAGCTGCTTAAAACATCACAGATTGAATGAAAGTGTCAATGACACTGTAGCTTAACTTATCTGTGTGTTATGTTTGATTAAAAGGATAATATTCACTGTTTATGAAAGGGTTATGAAATAAGACAAGAATTGTGATAATTGGGAATATGTCAATTTTTGTTCCCTGTATGCTATGTTTTCAATAAAAATAACATGAGGTGTAGACTGTACTAAAGAATTGAGGGGTGGGTTAATGTGGCCCTCACAGTTAATGTATGTGACCCTCACAGTTAATGTATATCAACGAAAGTTGCCAATTTACAGTGAAATTATTCCAAAACGAGTCATTCTATCAAGTTACAATGAAATCCCTTCATAAATACGGCCTATAGACTGTGCTAAAGGTTTTTGGGCTTCGGCCCTGTGTAGCCATCACGGTTGACCGATCGCAACCAAAAGGGGACGTCCTCATCTACACATTAATCTGAGTCATCCTACCAAGTTACAATGATATCCCTTCATGAATATGACATGTAGTCTGTGCTAAAGTTTTTCGGGTTTTGGGCTCGGGCAGCCGTCCTGGTTGAATGATCGCGACCAAAAGTAGACGTTCTCATCTGGGCATTAGCTGGAGTCATCCTACCAAGTTACAATGAAATCTCTTCATAAATATGACCTGTAGACTGTGCTAAAGGTTTCCGGGCTTCGGGCCCCTGTAGCCATCACAGTTGACCAATCGCGACCAACAGGAGACGTTATCATCTAGGAATTATATGGAATCAACCTACCAAGTTATAGTGAAATCCCTCCATAAATACGACCTGTAGACTGTGCTAAAGGTTTTCGGGTTTTGGGCTCGGGCAGCTGTCACGGCTGAATGATCGCGACCAAAAGGAGATGTTCTCATCTAGATATTATCTGGATTCATCCTACCAAGTTACAATGAAATCCCTTCATAAATATGACCTATAGACTGTGCTAAAGGTATTCGGGTTTCGGGCCCATGTAGCCGTCACAGTTGATCAATCGCGACCAAAAGGGCACGTTCTCATCTAGACATTATATGGAGTTAACCTACCAAGTTACAATGGAGTCCCTCCATAAATACGACCTGCAGACCGTGCTAAAGGTTTTGGGATTTTGGGATTTTGGGCTCGAGCAGTCGTCACGGTTGACAGTTCGTGACCAAATGGGGAAGTTCTCATCTAGACATCATACGGAGTCATCCTACCAAGTTACAGTGAAATCCCTCCATATTAAATATAACCTGTAGACTGTGATAAAGTTTTTGGGTTTCGGGCTTGGGCAGCCATTACGGTTGACCCATCGCGACCAAAAGGGGACGTTCTCATCTAGACATGACCTCAAACCTGTATATGAAATTTCGTGACGATCGGATAAGAACTACGGGGTGTAGCCTGTGATAAAGAAAAATGTGAACAGACTTACAGACTTCCGCATGCTTGATGGCAATAGCTTATCTTGACTTTGTCAAGTTAAGCTAAAAAATGAGATTAAATCAAGTCTCGGTTGAGCAACATTCACTGCGTTGCTTCCAAAAAAATGAATGCTTATGGCATTTTTTCGATTCAGTCGTCTGGAATATATCAGTTGGTCGGAAAAACAAACCGTAGGTTCGCTTTTTCAACGAAACGAAATATTCCAGATGAGGGAATCTAAACATAGACGTTGGATTATTGAAGGGCTTTTCTGGTTCCAGGCCATACAAACGTCGTATTTCTTAAAGAATTTAACTGGAGGCCACGAAGACTCGGCGGTCAAGTGATAAATCAATGTTAAGTTTTTTGTCTCCACTTTTAACTAAAATCAGTTATTAGGGAAAAAAAACAAGCGGTTCAAATTTGAGATGAACAGAAATAAATCATGTAGGCTTGTTTGATAGTTTGAGTTGGTTACCTTTGTTATATTTATATATCTGTTATGGGAATCGAACAGGTTCGATCAAGAAAGTTATCAAATGTTTGTTTTTACCATCAGGTTTGGGTGAATATCTGTGGGTTAACTCTGACAACTTACCCCAAGGGAGGCTGTTTGTCCTATTGTTCGAAGTTGGTTTGCCACTTCTATACTGAGACAGTAGATGGAATCTGGATTATCACACACTGTGGCCTGGGGTTCCATATTTTCGACATCTGGTTTAACAGAATGGCACAGACTATGTATGAAGACGCTGTGAGCAAACGCAAACTTTCCCAGATTCATCTGCAATTAAATCGTGGTTCAGTTGTAATGTGTAATACTCATTCTGGGTTTGGTTATATAATATTAACCGGCCCTCCCCCCCCCCCCCCCCCCCAAAAAAAAACAAAAAAAAATAACAAACAAAACACTGATGTCAGCAGGGGCGCCGGAAGCACTTCAGGGAAGGGGGACAGTGTCCGTCTCCGGGAAAAGGCATTTACTCGCACTAGCATCCCCACCATGACATGCCGAAGCAAGCATGTATCAAAGGCCGAAGACGGGGGAGTTTGAGAGGAGATGACTTCCTCTCAAACTCCCCAATGAATTTTGAAAACTCCAGAATGGATTTGGTGTGTATTTTAGCTTTACTTCGAGAATCATTCGAGAATCAATGAAAAACGTTTAGTGACGAACATGGGAAGGGCATTGTCTGCCCCCCACCGCCACCGCTTCGCCACCGTGGTTCGAAGGCAGGCGGGGCAGCTGCCCCATCTGTTCCCGTGCAATAGTAAATAGTTGCATTATGGGGAACATGACTAGGGGAGGTAGATTTTTTACAGTGGGAGAGACGTGTGACAAGAAGTATTTGGGGGTAAATATAAACATTACGGGGAGAGGCGTCTATCTACCGAATCCGCACGAGTAAACTAACTCAGAAGAGGAAACGAATCCATTATCAAATGAGACTTACAGGAAGAAACCGATTTAGTAAGGCTTTCGTGGGTAAAACAATCTGGGAAATGGAGATGTACCAGATATAACGTATGGCACTGAAATTATTCCTCTAAACCAAACGGCTTCAAAGAGCATGGAAAACATGAGAACGAATGATAATGCCACAGCGGCGAGCTTCGGTGGATGATGATCAAGGACGGGATAAACTTAATGAACGCTGTTATCTTGGCAATTTAGCAAATCTCCCGACAAACCAGGGCAAAAAAAGAAAGAAATCGTCAAAGAGTCATAGACTGTAACATTAATTGAGGGGGGGGGGGGGGGGGATCAGAGGTTTTTAGGTGGCATTGCGTGATAAAGAGAAACTGGGTTTTGAAGAGTACCTTGATGGCACCTACGGGGGAGGAAGTCACTGTTGCTCAAGCTGAGGCCGAGATCGCTGGAGATTAGGGGAAAATTGGGAAAGACGGTGAAAAGGAGAGCGAAATGTGCAGCTTGGGCGTATTGAAGTCCCAGAACATTTCCTCTATTAGAATGTCCACAATCCCAGGCTAACGGAATAAGATTCATTATTTATATATTGGAGTTTAACTACACCTTCGACAGCCTGGGTCACTTCGTTTCGGACAGTTTTACGGATGCAAGAAGCAAAAGAACCCGGAGTGAACCGCCAACAGTGGTGATCAACTACCAGACACCCGACCCAACTAACTCAACACAAGCATTCATTGTAAACGAGTGCAGCACTGACGTACAGTGCGCCTTTATAAGTACAGAGTCACCGAACCCCACGTGGGCAATCGGGATTAAGTACACCGCCCATGGACACAACTCAGTTACCTTTGGCGGGGAACGAACTGTGGACCTCTCAAGTTTGAAGTTCAATGCCGTAACCACTGATCCACCACGCTCCCAATAGTAATGGAATTCATTGGACGTATAATTTTGGAGTGGGATGGGAGAATGAAAGAAACGACGTCGTGGTTAGTGGGCGGCACCCAGGAGATGGTTGGTATGCTTATCAGGGAGATTGGTAAAATGTGGTATGGGGGTAAATGGATCGACTTTCTTTCAGTTACAAGGTCTACAAGGTCTGAAAGGTAGCCTGTTGCTCTAGAATCACTCCTATAAAAATTAATTTGGCCCGTCAGTTTACGCCAATGTTGGTCATAATCAGATAATTCGAAATATTATATAAATTTTCCAATCAATTTTGTCGAGTGATTTCTTCCTCAGTAGGTATATCAGGTGCATTGCCAAGGGAGAGCTCCCCCCACCCTCCCCCCAAAAAAAATCTTGTGGTGAAGTATTCGTCAGGATTTAATTCTGACTTGTGTCGCACGAACAGTCATAGATGAAGGTCTGCAACACCCGATTTGGGCTGTTGTCGGCCAGGCATAACAAATGTGGAATACTGGTACGGCAAGTATTAATTAAATAATTTGCGTGACAACTACTATACATGTTTCGAATTTTTTTTATAATCCGCTAATTCACTTGTGAATTTTGAACATGTCTTGAGTTTTATTTTGTACCATAATCACGACTAATTAATATTTTACCTATCTCGAGGGACGGCTTTTGCAAAGGCTAGCTGTTATGATGTGGTTGGAATATTAGTCAGTCTGGATCCGAGCCATCAAAGGCGGAGCGAATTAGAACCCCCTCCCCACCTCTAATCGGTTGACTTCGCGACGCATGAATTTGAAATGGCACGCTACTCCGATTTCGAAATATCCATCTGGAATTTGAACCACACGAGTATTTTCGATTTCCAGAGTTTACTGAAAATTGGAGATACCGATCATCTGACCGTCGAGCGTTCTTGGGACATTAATATTACCAGTGTGCGCGATTAAGCTTCTGGAGCCTCGTGTAAAAAATTATCGAATTTATAAATAAGTGTCCATTCCAACTGGAAAGGTTAGGGACTGTCGTTCCGCGTGTAATTGAAGCAATCGATATCTGGGTTTTCGGTCACTTCGTCTTTATGAACGATGTTTAAAATATAAACTACATCACGCAGGACGCTAATATTAATTGTATTTCCGGAAGTCTACCAGTAGTAGATCATGTACCCGACCGGCTGCGATTGGCTAGACCCCGGAAGTGACGTCATGTCACGTGACCCAGTGGCGCCATGTTGTGCTGTCATGGTAACCCGCCTGAGCGGCCATCTTGTGATGTCATCCCCATAGTGATGCGTGGTGTTAGTGCGCATGCGCAGCGCGTGTTGTTAGGGTGATACGTGTTTCCTTCGTCCATTTTGTATATTGGAGGCAGCCATCTTGGTTTCTGTGGTAGCACATGGTTGCTGTGTGACCCAAGGGCTTATAATAGGACAGGGGTATGTTCGGAGGGTGTGTTCCTTTGTACAAGAGTAATTTCCCGATTTGTAGAATTACCACAAACAACCCGACAATCCCTCCAAATCTAAAAAAAAAAATACTTTATTTGATACGGATTCCCCATTTTATCGGCTTAGCACTTAGTGCTATAGAACCGAGTCCCCCCCCCCCCCACCTCCCAGGGTAAGTTCAATTCAATGGAAGCATATTTAATTACCGCAAACAACCCGATAATCCCCCCAAACCCCAAAAATGCACTTTTATTTGATATGAAACCTCATTTGGGCCATACAAGAATAGCACGTAATGCTACAGAACAGATATAGTTCGGGTTTTCCAGAAGCCAGGTTATCGAGAAAGAAATTCTTTTGTTCGTTGTGTTGGAAAGTCATATGGTCAGAGGCCTTAAAGGGTGTTTTAAAAGTTCTTGAATCTGATTATTTAAACAACAGTTACTGGAAGTTGTGGCTGCAACCACTTTTTTTCACCGATAACAATGAATACACCACGTCAGTCCTGACCCCGTGTTATACATACAGTAGTCTATATACTAATATAGACAAGTGATGAAAGCCTATTTTGCCCTGACCGATACCCCCTTCCCAGTTCATTTGTGAATTCGTCCATTGAACAAAGGTTCATCAACACAGTTTTCTTGTACAGCTATTCACAGGGTATTTATGTTTATCATAAATTAATAATCAAATCATCATTCTTCGGCTTCTTTATTTGATAAAAAAAACTCTCCGTTCGACTTTTTTGCCCGCGACTCGACGCCATTGGAACAACAATGATGACGTAATGTTTCTAATGTCTAAAAATACCGTCTAAAATGATTGCTGAATATTGAAACGGATCAAGTTCTTGTCATCTGCTTTACAGTGATAGTCGGTGAATTTTTAGACTGCAGTCGTATGTTTTATGCTGTTTATGATAAGAAAAAGAAAGTACTTAGAAGTTGGGCATTTCTACAGCAGAATCTGCGTGTACAGAAAATGTGCATCTGACGTTACGGTTAGTTCAAAGGAAATATTTAAATGAATAAATAAATAAATAAATAAATAAATAAATAAATAAATAAATAAATAAAGTCTACCCTCATTTATACACCTCATTAGTGTTGCTTATTTCGTTCTCTCGGGTTATTTGACTCTGAAAATGCCCCGCAATCTAGGGGTGGGGCCCAACATTCCCCCGATGTAGACGTATGATCCCACCACGGGTGGAGCTCGAGTCTAGACAATTTATTTATTTATTGGTGTTTAAGGTCACAAATTTTTGCACAATGGCTAATCATGACCACAACATGAGTATCAACTCAAGACCAGGGTTGAGCGTTAATAAGCCATGTTGCCCATTTTAGAGAGGGTTTGAATCTCCCAAGCACTGGTGACTGGGTCCTGTTTTTACCAGTAAAATAGAGCCTGTTTACCGCAGTGAACAGACACTGCTTCACTTCCTGGGGTTCCCGCGTGCAGGGGTCTAGACAATCCCCGGGCCGACCATGGTTTGGCCAGATGTGTATAAGTTTTGTTTTTAATTGGGAAAAGTCGCAATAGGCTTATCCGTGAATCTAGAGGCAAGAAAGCTAGTAACTACGAGCAGCCAAGATAACAAAAACTACAGATTCTGAAGATATCTTCCGATAATATAACAATACTATGAGTTTGGAGGGTCTTGCGGTTTATTACCTACCCGAGAGGAATGAATAAAAGCCTGAGGGTTTATCACCGGCCCGAGAATCGAGGGCCGTTAATAAGGCAAAGGGCTGTTGATCTTCATCCACAAAGCGCCGCGTCTGAATAGTCTGTGCCTACAACCCCCCCCCCCCCTCCACTACCCTCCCATTCACCAGCTTCTAGTTTTATGTTTCACTCATCATGTAAGTAACAGGTAATTTTTGATGTAGCCAGTTCAAGTTTGGCAATTGAGGAGGAAGAACGTTTGCAGCAGCAAGTAGAAGAGATCAAGGGGAACGGCGTTCCCCCAAAAGCATCACTGGCCTTGCCTCCCCACCGACTCCCAAACGCACGCACAAATGCCCGCAGTGGGTTTTCTAGAAAGGTTTTTCTTTTTTCTTTTTTTTTAAAAAAAGTGTTTCCGGGAAAGATTTTTGTCGAGACCCCGAGATATCTTAATCGGCCAAGTGCTTCGTCTGAATAATATGTGCCTACAACAAGCCTCGCCGCTCCCAACCCATTCACCCCCCCCCCCCCCCCGCGCTGCACGTTTCAATCAGCATGTAGTGGGCCAGATACACTATTATGATTAATGTTCACCATTAAATTTAAATGTTGTCAATGTCACGATTCATAACTGGCATTGTAAAAAAGAAATGCAATAGAATTTCATTTTTTATACAGGCTGTGAGATCACTCTCACCCCTCCCTGACCCTGTCTGGCATATAGGCCTATAGCCTAGATCTAATACCCTTTCCGCCCGCCCGCCCATACATACTCCTTTCAAAGCTTCCTGAATTTTCAACTTCGGACAACGAGGTAGCGCTGTCTTAAATTAACCATCAGTTTTCAGCTCAACTTGACAAAGTTCAACTTGACTTCTCGTCCGTTGGCGTACGTACGTACGTCCACAATTTCCTTTGGCACACCTCACATCACATTTATGATCAGATCGCTTTGAAACTAGGTATGTTTGTTTGGGGTGACCTCTAGATTGGAGCTATCGATTTTCTTCAATTTCCGTCAAAAAATGTTGCCGCGGCCAACGTTCTTAGAACGTAGTTTAGTCAGACCTGAATATGTCCCTTTGGCACACACTACAGGGCACATTTATAATTGGATTGCTTTGAAACCTGGCATGCTTGTTTGGGGTGATCTCTAGATGGGAGCTATCGATTTTCTGCTATTTCTGTCATAAAATGTTGCCGCGGCCAATGTTCTTAGAACTTAGTTTAGTCAGACTTCAATATTTCCCTTTGGCACACCTTTCAGGGCACATTGATCATCGGATTGCTTTGAAACCTGGCATGTTTATTTGGGGTGACCTCTAGATGGGAGCTATCGATTTTCTTCAATTTCCGTCAAAAAATGTTGCCGCGGCCAACCTTTTTAGAACTTAATTTAGTCAGACCTCAATATTTCCGTTTGGCACACCCTACAGGGCACATTTATGATCGGATTGCTTTGAAACCTGGCATGCTTGTTTGAGAAGACCTCTAAATGGGAGCTATCGATTTTCTTCCATTTCCTTCTAAAAATGTTGCCGCGGCCAACGTTCTTAGAACTTAGTTTAGTCAAACCTCAATATTTCCTTTTGGCACACCCTACAGGGCACATTTATGATTGTATTGCTTTGAAACCCGGCATGCTTGTTTGGGGTGACCTCTAGATGGGAGCTATCGATTTTCTTCCATTTCCGTCCGTCAAAAAATGTTGCCGCTGGCAACAATCTTTGAACTTAGTTTAGTCAGGCATCAATATATTCTAAAGCTGGATATACACCACGTGTGTTTTTTCCAGCTTTACAGAGAAGTGAAATTCATGTGGGTTTTTCGCCTTGATGCGGAATATATTTTGAACTTACAATATCTTTAAATATGAGGCCCCTTGCCCCTATATTTAGGCTGGCTTTGCCCTGACAACTCCCTTCCCGAGAGAAACACCCTGTGTATCTCTTAAAACACAAGGAGCAAAGCCACGCACGCTCGCCTCTCACACCTTTTTACGATCTACCATCATGTTCAAGACTACAAAACTGTACCCTAGTGGTCGTGGGGGTCATAACCGGGCTCATGCGTCGGCCATGTCGATTGCCACGACACACTCGCTACCACATGCTCCCGTCTTGCGGGTTTACATATGATATGGGGAGTAGCCTTATCCTTAGATTTGCAGCACTCGCTCTCTCTAATACTATATATTTACACCTAAACATACACATTTTTATACACATTCGCCCATTTTGCAAACAGTTCACTTGGCATTCACTCCGACGAGTAACACCGTCCGCGCCTTTGCGTCAGATGGGTTAATTCCAACGGAGTGTAACATCGCCTCCCATTCCCCTATGACTTGTGAAGGGGCAAACGACCCCTGCATTATGTTGAGCCTCACCCTCGCAAAGCTCAACCAGGGGATTAAAATTGTGCCTCACACATTCAACACACAGATTTCCCGACCGCGCCTTTGCGACAGACGGGGTTAGTGTGCCTCACACTCACAAAACTCGACACACAGGCTCCCCGTCCACGCACATGCGACGAACGGGGCAGTGTATCTCACATTCGCACTCACAACCAACTCTAGTCAGCAGTCGGAGCAATAATAATACTAAAATAAGAAAATTCCTCCGGGCCTTAACTCCGGGTTTACGAAACTCATCACCTCATCCACAAAAACATTTGCGACTGGAGCCCCCGTCCCAGGCCCACCAAACTATTGCTTCTTTATAACCACCGACCATTGGTAGGGGCCCGGTTCCCAGTATCCCCTTGGGTAACCCTGGATACACCCCTACTTCTCGCCCCGTTATTTCTACGGATATTCCACCAGGGTCCCCATACCCTGTCATTGTCGCATTCCCAAGAGCTTCCCTTGGTACTATATCCCCCAGGCCCACTCGTCCCGGCGATTACCTTCGTTCGAACGACACTGGCCGTCCTTGGCCCTTGTGCCGTCGACCCCCCGGTCCATTGCGACGACTTCTTGCGCACCTTGGGCGCTGTGCGCCCCCGGCACTCACTGCGTGGTCTCCGCCACCTAGGATGCTTCTCCTTTGATTTGTGGACCCTTTCCTCGGCCCCCTGGGCGCCCACCTTAGCGGTCCCATCCACTTCAACACCCTCAACTTGTGTTGACCCGTGCCCTGTCTATTCTGGGGGAGTTTGCCCAGCCATTTGCGTGCGTCTGGCCTCCCCTCTCCACACGAGTGACACCGACTTCTTGGGGCGCTCAACTCCCCCACATAAATTTGCTTGAGGGTCTTTCCCCAATGACCCCATTGGGCTCCCTCGCTGTTTGGCGTTTAGCCTGGACCGCCTGCGGCCCCTTCTCCCTAATTGGACAGGAGTCGTCCCTCCTGAAACTTTCCGACATTTCGTCGTGTAGGGGCCATCCCCTGGACCATCGGATTGGTTCCCCCTGGGAACCTTCCCTTCTTCACTCGGTACATTACCGAGTGCAACCGCCGGGGGTCCTTGCCCACCGACTTGAACTTCCTTTGCCCTCGTTGGGCCCTCACTTGGCCCCCTACCCCTGGACCATAACTCATCAGGGCTTGCCCTCACCCCTGGGATATTACCTATGACCAGGTCATACACAGGTGATTCAATGCACATGGCTTCCACTTCGCCACAATAAAATGGGTTATCCACCGTTATCCTCGCAATGGGGAACCTTCTAACGGTCCCATCTATTAAAATACACAAATGGTCACGACCCAACAATTGCTTGTCGTCAACGAGTTGCCTTCTAACCGCTGCAGAGGAGCACCCAGAATCCCGGAGCAGACGGATCTCCCTTTGACCCACGTACCCTGGGTACACTGGCATGTTAACCTTCTCCTGCGAAGTTGTGAGCCTCTCACACATGCCACTTATTATCGGGACAACCTTCCCGCCTTCCAGCCTTAATTCTCCCTCTTGTATACATTCCCGGAGGGGACTGTGTTCTGGACCGATAGTTTGACAGAACGCTGCCGTCTGTCTACTGGGCCCTGGATCTACGCGGTCACTTTGCTTCCAACCCCTTGGTGTTGCGTTCCCGGACCCCTGCTGAGGTGGTCTAATGTTCCCAGTGGTCCTAACCTGCTTCTGCCAGCAGTCCCTGGCAATATGTCCCCGCTTGTTGCAGATGAAACAAGTTGTGTCTTTGGGGGCGTTCCCATTCCGGCTGGCCTGAGACGCAGGCGGATTGGGGTGGTGTTGCCTTACAGGTGCCATTGCCAACCCGTTTGCCCCACCCCTAGCCGATTTGGGTGCGTTTACACCCCCACCGTGGGCCTCGATGTAGCGTTCTGCCACAGTTGCCATCTCATCATAGGTGGGCGGACCCCTTTCCTTGATGAACAGGCCCAACTCCTTGGAGCATGTAGTTAAAAACTGCTCCCGGAGAAATAGATCTCGCAGGGCTCCATATGACTCATTCACTTCTGCGAGATCAGTCCAGCGGTCAAAGTACCGCCTAGCTCGGGCAAAATACTGAGGTACTGTTTCTCCCTTCTCCTGCTTAATCTCTCGGAACTTGGTCCGGAATCCTTCTTCAGTGAGCTGGTATCTCCGAAGGATGGCATTCTTCAGCTCACTGTAGTCGTTAAGAAGTGCAGGAGGCATACTGGTATAAGCCTCGAGGGCTTTACCTGACAACAAAGGGCTCAAGCACATAGCCCATGTGTCTTCTGACCACATTTGACTGGAGGCAAAACGCTCGAACCTCTCCAAGTACGAGTCCAAGTCATCTGTGTTTTCATTAAAATGAGCGAGGTGGGGGGCGTGGGGCATGAATTGCTACCCCTGCACTCCCATCCCCTGAGCGCCGACTTTCATTCTCCACATCGGCCCTTGCTCTGAGGAGCTCTAATTCTCTCTCGTGCCTCTGTTGTTCGAGCTCCCGTTCTGCCTCCCTTGCTAATTGGGCTTCCCTCTCTCTCGCCTCTTTCTCTCTCTCCCTTTCTAACTGAATCTCTCGCTCCTTTGCCTCTCTTGCGTCTTTCTCACGCTCTCGTTCTAATTTAATCTCTCGCTCTTTTGCCTCCCTCGCTGCTTGGGCCTCTCTCTCCCTTGCGTCATTACGTAAGGCAATCTCCTTGGCCTCACGTTTCTGCTCATCTTTAACGAACGTCTGAAGTTCAGCTCCCTCAAGGCCCATTTCCTTGCCTAATGATACCAGTTGGGCGAGGGGTGTAACAACATCCATTTTGATTTTTTCTTTCTATCTTCAACACTCGTCAGAAAGAATGAAGAAGGAAAAGAAAGAAAGAAAAAAAAATATGGCAATTGATCCTAATTTACCTCTGTAATTTAACGTAATTAAACGCCCCAAATATTCTAAAACCTACCGCAGTTATAGTGGCTATTAAGTATCCTTTTGGGGACTACTGTATTGCGATATTAAACCTTTTAACGGCATCAATTGACCGAACGCGTCAAAACCTACACAGAACCGCCGTTAAAATAAAACAAAATTTCCATATAGCCATTTTTTACCTTTTAGAAATATCCTGGTAGCGCTCGCCAATCAATGTCAGGACACCTGAGGCCCCGTAAGGCCTGGGCTGACGTGGGGTTATTTAGTCCCGCTGATGAAGTTGCGGGAAAATTAGACCAACGGAATCCAAGTGTCGCGAACTCGGCGCAGGGAGCTGAGTAAGACCGACGCCGTGATTCCTTCTCTGCCAAATTGGCCTGAAATAGGTTCGATTTCCGTTAGGTGTGATTCCTAATCACTTCAGGCTGTGTAATGGAAAGAATGACTTAAAGTAACAAGGATTCTTTTATTTACACATAAAAATAAAGCCGTTTCAATATTTCAACAATCAACAATTCGATTCTTTTCACAGAAATTTAGTTGCTAGGGTTAAATAATAACAATCATATAGTCATTCTATAGCCCTGTACTGGCACTATAGTCTACACACTGGAAATGTTACTACCGTGAGCTCGCCATAAGAGCTTCACAAATCTGAAATGTTACTACTGTGAGCTCGCCATAAGAGCTTCACCCGCTTAGGCTCAAATGTCAACGTCTGCGCGTAACTGTACCTTTGGCTGTCGGAGGGTTCCGACCAGCAATGTTCGTCATCTATAAAGCCACCGTACTTCTGATTTGGGTCAGATATTGTCTACTCATTTCTTATGTGCCTTTTGAAAGTCCTCTGTGAAAGTCCTATTGAAATATTCACCGTTCCTGGTTGAATTCACGATTCACAAATGCCCCTTTTTGTGCTAGGGCGAAATTATCACTCACACCGATCTCCAGTAGGTATTACGATGCTTCGACAGCAAAACAAACTACTCAGAACTCAATCAGTCTGACGCTTCAAAGGGTTAATACACACAATACAATTAACCTACACTTCTGACTATTGCAGGCTGATACCTGCTACTCGACAATCCAAACTTTAACGTTTCACCTGGGGTGTTCTTTCTCAACGAATTTGGCACTCGTAGCCGCCTACCAACATTAAGCTATATCAATTATGGAATGCCCTCTCTGGCGATTCCAGCCGTTTCAGGGTCCTGTGATCGAAGGTACCCTTATTCCAGGAAACAGAGTCCGCCTGCCCTGGACTTCACCAACGTGTGTGTGACCCCAAGCGTGTCTAATGCTCTGCTCTTCAAGGTATATATACTTTGTACCCTAAACTGTCAGGTGGACCGACGCCCATCTGTCCACCTGTCAAAACGGTGGGAGATGACATATATCGAGACAGAATCAAAACAAGTCATCTCGCGCGTGACTTAACGATGATTTCACTTGTCGAGAAAACCGATTCGTTCTTTCCATTATTGCTACCTAATGATCAGGTGACGATACGATAGACATTTCTATCGTTTTAGAATCTCGTTTCTTAATTGGCCGTGACGATATCTTGCCACCAACCGATTACGTCTCGTAAGACTCGCGACTACTGTATAAATTAAATGAGATTAGACCTTATCTAACATACCGTTTCTCCCCTAGGTCCCTGCGCTAATATCTTTAAATATGAGGCCCCTTGCCCCTATATTTAGGCTGGCTTTGCCCTGACATTACTTTAAATCATTCTTTCCATTACGCAGCCTGAAGTGATTAGGAATCACACCTAACGGAAATCGAACCTATCTTAGGCCAATTTGGCAGAGGAGAAATCACAGCGCCGGTCGAACTCAGCTCCCAGCGCCGAGTTCGCGGCACCAGGATTCCGACTCTCCACGTCGGTCTAATTTACCCGCAATTTCATCAGCGGGACTAAATAACCCCACGTCAGCCCAGGCCTTACGGGGCCTCAGGTGTCCTGACAGTATCAACATTCTTTCTTTAGCCAGTCTTACAGTTTACATTTAAAAATGCATTGATTACTCTGATGTTGTGCACACACAATGCTGTTATGTTGAAATTTCATCAAATAACATTGGTACCAATGATCTTCAATTTTGCCATTTCATGTATAACTTACCAAGTTCAAGTTTGTAAAGCTGAGCTACAGTGTCATTGACACTTTCATTTATTAAAGTTCGGACAAGTTGATTGTGCCTTGACAATAAATAGAAATCGAGGACAGGGGCGCAACAATTGTTTTGCAGGGAAGGCTCTTACGTTATAGCCCACATCCATTCTTATGTTTTGTCGTCTGCAGCACAAGAACAACGCAGTGTGTAGTTTCGCTTTCCGGGATAACTTTTGTACAACCGAGCAACGAACTGTCACGCCATCATTGTTGTTCCAATGGCGTCGAGTCGCGGGCAAAAACGTCGAACGGAGAGGTTTTTTTTTATCAAATAAAGAATTCGTAGAATGATGATTTGATTATTAATTTATGATAAACATGAAGTTAAATACCTTGTGGATGGCTGTACAAGAAAACTGTGTTTATGAACCTTTGTTCAAAGGACGAATTCACAAATGAACTGGGAAGGGGGTATCGGTCAGCGCAAAATAGGCTTTCATTACTTGTCTGTATTATACAGACTACCGTATGCATGTGTAACACGGGGTCAGGACTGACGTGGTGCATGCATTGTTATCGATGAAAATAAGTGGTTGCAACCACAACTTCCAGTAACTGTGCTTTAAACCAGGTGAAAGTATTTCAGAGTGTGCAATGGAGCTACAAGAGACTTGATAATTTATTTTTCAAAACAGTAATTTTGTTTTCTAAATGCTGTTTTCCCCAGTAATAGGGTTTACACGTTGGGTCAATTCCAGCGTGTTTTTTTTTATATATATATTTTGGTCCCGATAAGCTGTCAAATGACACACATTTGAAGAGGGCTTATCAGCATGACATCAGCAAAGTTAAATTTACATGGTTTGGGTTTCCCCTTAACGCTTTGACAAACACAAATAGAATTTATTTATTATAGTTTGAGGTTTAACGACAATTTTAACCCTTTACCCAACGTAACGGCCAAAACCGGCCAGCGCTATTCTCAAAAATCGCCAATTAATTTTCATTATTTTTTTCATTTTTTGTCTCAAAAACATAGGTTATGACCCCTCGTTGGAACGAGCTCGTCGAGCTCGTTCCAACGAGGGGTCATAACCTATGTTTTTGAGACAAAAAATGAAAAAAATTAGTTATTCAAGAATTTTTTTTTGCAAGTGTCGTCTGCTTTTCAGGTTAGGTAAAGGGTTAACAGCCAGGGTCACATCGTGTCGGACAGCTTTACGGATGGAGGAAGCAGAAGAACCGAGAGAGGACATAAATTGAAGACGATACTTTCAAATATATCTTCAACAACTTTAAAAATTAATTTTTGCCCCCAAAAGACAAGCTTAGGCTGAGGAAGAAAGATAACATGGTTCCGGTTTCCGACCTTACTTTTTACAAGCACTTAACCGAATTATTATCTTCATTTGATGTGATATAGGAAAATACATTTGGACTTTCAACTACATGTTGCACCGCGAAAATAGGCCACACATTTCAACCCTTCTCCTAATCCAAAAGCTATCAATTTTCTTCCATTTCCGCCCGTCAAAAAATGTTGCCGCTGGCAACAATCTTTGAACATAGTTTAGTCAGGCATCAATATATTCCTTTGGCATGCCCTACAGGGCACATTTATCATCAGATCGGTTTGAAACTTTGTATGATTGTTTGGGGTTACCTCTAGATAGTAGCTATCGATTTTCTTCGATTTCCATAAAAAATGTTGCCACTGGCAATGACCTTTGATAAAAACTTAGTGCAGTTAAGCATCAATATTTCCCTTTGACACTCCCCGCAAGGCACATTTATGATTGGATCACTTGCAAACTTGGTGTGCTTGTGTGGGGTGACATCTATAACCTATGGCTTATGATGAGACGACGCTTGAAAAAAATAAGCTATGTTTTTGAGACATAAAATGGAAAAGTAATAAAATATGTACAGGTATAGCAATTTTGTAAAAGGCGCTGGTCGCTTTTGGTAGTTACGTTGGGCAAGGGTTAACCCTTTGAACCCTGGCAGTATTTTCCATATCAGCACAATGACAGCAATTGGAAGAGTCCATATTCATTTTTTGGGGGTAGACCAAATAAAATTTTCAACGTGCAGCCTTCGGGCTGCACGTTGAAAATATTGATTGGTCTACCCTACACATTCACTTAGCAGCCATCCTATATGTACTAATGAAATTATGACGTATCATGCTTCTGGGTCGGAAAAAAACGGCCGCTCGGGTTCAAAGGGTTAAGGGACAGTGTGAGAAAATAAAACAAAATAAAACGTAATAAATAAATAAGAAACTGCAAATAACTGGAATCAAACAATTTATCTTTTTCGCCACATGAGATCATAAACTATAGTTTTTAGGCAAAAATTGAAAAATAAAAAGATTTGAATGGCGACTTTTGTAGCAATGGTTGGTTACTGTATGTTGTCCTTGTGTCAGTAAAGGGTTAACAAAGAATACAGCCTTACCGAGGCCTATGTTGAGAACATTTATTTAAAAAATTAACATCGAAGTTTGTTTTTTCAAACTGATCTTTCGAAAGTCCAAAATGAATAAAACTACCAGATTCCACCTGAACCTCGAATATGAACATCAATACATCCACTGCCGGGAATATATCTCCAAGCTAACCCAGTTTGTGTCGAATAGTAAGTTGGAGAGTCCGATAGCAGTCCGCACAGGCCGGGGGCAGTTGCCACAATTCGGGCAAACCAGCTTTAAAAATCCGGACAAGGAGAGACAGAGAGAGAAAGTCTTTCGGGCAAATCAAAAGGTTTGCCCCCCCCCCCCCCCACCCCCCCCCCCCCCCCCCCCATATCACAAAAGTCCCGTACGCCCATGGCAGTCCGTCAGTTCTCTCCGCGTACTGCTGTTTTCTCAACCCATAAAACTGTCTGAGCCAATTTGACTCCGGCTGTTGAAAGTGTCGTCAGACCCAGAGGTACCAAGCAGGGGGCATACGGCTACACTTGCCCCTCTTTTCCTCCACGATGGGGGCACAGGGTGCCTTTTGAATGAGGAAAAACTTACTAAAATCGTGCTAAAATCATGAAAAATTGCATTAATTTTAGGGTTCTATGATCATCAAAGGGAGACATGTTCTATTTAATTCTATACTACTCAAAGTTTGGTAAGCACCACATATTTGACACATCAGTGTGAAATTTTCTTGTGACACATTTGCGATATTTTTAGTGGATATGATTGAGGAATGTATTGAGATGGGCCCCAGTGTTTACATTAGCTCTTTTAACAGGCAGACTTTTCGTGACAGTCATGGAAAGCATGTACCCCTTGATTTCCATGATGTTTTCGTGTACTGTCTACGTGTACATGAGATGTGTAGGGTATTCAGTCTTCATTTCAACACAAACCCTTGTGATTTAATGATTGAATAGGTCGAATGCAAAGGTAAGAAGACATCTGTTTGAAGCAGAAATGTGGTGGGCTGTAGAGATGGTGGAACAAGGGGCTACCCATCGTCAGGTTGGTGAAGCCCTTGGTGTGCACCATACGGTGATCACCAGAGCCTGGGCAAGATTTCAGCAGTATGGCACACCATGCAGTCAGACGACATGTGGTGGCAGAGACAGGGCAACATCTGCAGCTGAAGACCGGTTTTTGATCATTCGGGCCCGTAGGAACCGCTTTGACACAGCAACCCAGCTTCGCAGTGACCTTCAGAATGCATCCGGGGTAAATGTTTCGACGCAGACTATCCGGGCAAGGTTGCACGAAGGTGGTCTCCGATCGAGAAGACCATGTATTCGCATTCAGCTGTCCAAGTACCACCGTTAGGCATGATATGAATGGGCCATGGATCACGCTGGATGGGCCAGCGAAGATTGACGACCTGTCCTTTTTACAGATGAGCCAGTGTACTCTCCTGGTCTTCTCCATACCCTAGATAGGCGGTCTATGATATGGAGAAGACCAGGAGACACACAGCCAACATTGCTGAGCATGACCGCTATGGTGGAAGGTATGTGGCGGCATCAGCTGGGATGGACGTACAGAGCTCTGTGTCCTTGACCGTGGTACATTGACTGCGCAGCGGTATATTGATGAGATCCTGGATGCCCACGTCAGATTGTATGCAGGTGCAGTGGGTGATAGATTCATTCTGTGGACGATAATGCCGGTCCATGCTGTCCGGGAGTACCGACAGAGGGAGGGGATTGAGCGTATGGACTGGAAGCAAGATCCCCTGACCTCAATCCAATCAAACATGTCTGGAATGAGTTGCAGCTTGCAATTTCAGTCCGTCCTGCTGGTCCAAGTATGGAACAACATCCCACAAAGAACCATCTGGAACCTGATTGGGAGCATGAGCAGGCGTTGTCAAGCTGTAATTAACAATAATGGGTCTCATACTCGATAGTGAACCCATATCAGTTTGCTCCGTCAACTTTTTGGCAAATTTGAAAAAATTCCTCTTTTACCAATAATATCCACTTTCCATGGTTATCGTACTCAAAAGCTAAAAAATAATGTCAAACACAAACAAAATCTCAATTTCTGCACTTGAATCATTAAAGATATAATTAAATATAAAATATATTCACTTTTCATAACAATATTTCAACTAAAACGTAAAACAGGTAGTTGGATATACTTGGTGCTCAGCAAACTTTGAGTAGTATATTTATATTTCCGTGTGTGTGTATTATTGACTTTTCCGTAATTTTTAATTTTCATCGGTGAATTTCTAAATTTTTCCTGACTCGTAGTAGAAGAAAGTGCCATCACCCAGACCCTCTCCCACCCTTGCCCTTCTGAGCAAATTGGAAAGAAATAGCTCCAAAAGAAATAAAATGGACAGTGTCGCTTACAGGACAGGGGATTTTTTTTTTAACTCAAAAGCAGAAAACGTTCTTTTGTTTTTGAAATATTGTTTGACGCGAACATCTTTGGATACGTTTTTATTACGGTCTACTCCCTCGTGATAACTGAAAACACTCACCTGGACAGACAAAGTGGAATTCCTGTCTATTGTTGGTAATTCTCTAGTGAAAGAATTATGGTCGTATAACAAAGATGTTATGTTTTGGCAAAATGATTTCTGCAAAGACAAGTATGAAGAGAACAATGGTTATATTATTATTATTATTGTTGCTGCAACATATGTTCGAGTTCTCTTGTTACCGAGTTACAAGCAAACTATAACCTGACAATTTGCGCCATTGGAAGAGATGCACATGAAAGTTAGCTCCCCTTAATTTGCCGAGGCTGTCAGTAAATATAATACTGAGGGTATGAGAATTTCATTTAAAAACTGAAATTTCGAAATGTTAGCGAATTTATATCATCGATGTACACGGTATTTCACAAACTTGTAGTATTTTTCTGTAGCGTAGTATAAAACTATAGAAGCTGGCTTTTTACAATTTTTCATTTTGAACGTTTAACAATATATTATGCTCTGTTGAGACCAATTCAAAATAAGAAAACGGCGTTTTCGACATCTTTTAACGTTCTGTAACCTTTTCTTCTGTTCGTTATAGCAATAGTGTTAGCATCGTGATATATAATAAAGACACTGTCCTTTCCATTAATATAAAACTCTAGGGGTGAGACTTGCTATTTTTTTCCTAGTGAGAATAAAAACTACATTACTGTAAAAACACATTCACTAAACAAAGGGCCAATGTAGACAGTTACTTAGCATAGGTAGGTGTGATACTGATAGATATTCTTAACCCTTTACCCAACGAATCGCCCGCATCCGCCCGCGTAATATGCAAATTCAGCAGTTGAAAAAATATTATTTTTCAAAAAAATTCAACAAAACCATATCATGTGACCCCTCGTGGGAACGAGCTCGTCGAGCTCGTTCCAACGAGGGGTCACATGATATGGTTTTGTTGAAATTTTTTGAAATATTTGAAAAAATGATATTTAAAATAATAAATTTTGATATCGTCTGCGTTGGGTAAAAAAAAACCCAAAAAGGAAAACAACAGACAGTTTTGGGAGCTGTCTGTTGTTTTCGTTTTTTAAAAGTAACACAAAAGGAAACTTGACTTTATTGTTTACGGATGCCACAGTTGTTTTCTCAACAATTACCTAATTTTTAATTGAACCTTCCATTTTTAACTCCATGATATAGCCTTAGATGCTGACGTGTATTAAGCAACAACTAAATAAAATAATAAATACATTGGACCTTCTCACGTGCCTAATAATTTCAAGGGAGATAACTTTCATAACGATATAAGTAAGGAGTGTTATGTTTTAAGAATTTTCCTCACTCAGAATTGTGACTGTTCACTACAGGACCGACTTCTGGATGATTTCAGTCTTGATATTCGCACCTATTTCTTTCAAGTATCAACCAGACCTTCTTAGAAGCGTCCCCAAAGCCCCCATAACAAAAGGGGCGACCTTTGCTGCAATTATCTTCAACAAGTTCTCAATCTCACAAGCCAGCTTTTGATTTCTTTCTATTTTTTTCTCTTACTTCAAGAGTGGCCATCATACTCATCACCTCTGAATGAATGAATGAAATGGAAAAAAAAATATATATAAACTAGACTGAAGCAGGGCTTCCGCACAACACATAGACACAGGAGGTTGAAGAGCAAATGCGATCAGTTACTCGTACATGAGCTGTGTCTCTAAGACACATATGATACCACCGCAAAGTGCACCATACATAAACAACGTACCATACAGGTGAAATTCTACAAAAAATTGACCAGGATCAACAACCTGTAATTGTGAAATATTGAAGCCCATCCAAATCCTGACAATATGCCCACTTCTGGTATATGTACAAACATTCTAAGAAATAAAAAATGCCGATAGGATCACCAATCCAATGTCGAGTTGGGACAGCACAAAAGTGGTTTTAATCATTATCAACTTATCGTCCGGAAACCAGTTGTTTACAATTTACTATGTCAAGGGTCACTGTGACCTTGACTTTTGATCTAATGATTCCAAAATAAATAGGGCTCTTTCTTGCACCAATGCCAACCTTCCTATGAAGTTTCATGAACGTGGGTGGAACCATTATCAAGTTATCATCCGGAAACCAATTGTTTACGATTTATTATGTTCAAGGTCACTGTGACCTTGACCTTTGACCTAGCGAGTCCAAAATAAATAGGGGTCTTCCACTCACCTAGGCCAACCTACCTATGAAGCTTCATGAATGTGGGTCAAACCATTATCAAATTATCACCCGTAAACCAATTGTTTATGATTTACTATGTTGAAGGTCACTGTAACCCTGACCTTTCACCTAGCGAGTCCAAAATAAATAGAGTTCTTCCTCTCAAGAAGGCCACCCTACTTATGTAGTTTCATAAATCTGGGTTGAACCATAGTCAAGTTATCATCCGGAAACAATTGTTTATGATATACTATGTTCAAGGTCACTGTGACCTTGACCTTTGACCTAGCGAGTTCAAAATATATAGGGTTCTTGCTCTTACTGATGCCAACCTACATACGAAGTTTCATGAACGTGGGTCAAACCATTATCAAGTTATCGTTCGGAAACCAATTGTTTACACATTTTACTATGTTGAAGGCTACTGTGACCTTGACCTTTCACCTAGCATGTCCAAAATAAATGGGGTTCTTCCTCTTACTGATGCCAACCTATTTATGAAGTTTCAGGAACATGGGTCAACCCATTATCAAGTTATCATCCGGAAACCAAGTGTTTTGATTTACTATGTTCAGAGTCACTGTGACCTTGACCTTTGACCTAGCGAGTCCAAAATAAATAGGGTACCTCCTCTTACGAAGACCAACCTACATATGAGGTTTCATGAATGTGGGTTCAACCATAGTCAAGTTATCACCCGGAAACCATTTGTTATGATTTAGTATGTTCAAGGTCACTGTGACCTTCACCATTGACCTAGTGAGTCCAAACTAAATAGGGTTCTTCCTCTCACCGAAGCCAACCTACCTATGACGTTTCATGAACGTGGATCGAACCGTTATCAAGTTATCATCCGGAAACCAACTGTTTACGACCGAAAGCCCGCCCGCCCGCCATTCATCAAACTTTTAGTCGAGCTTGACTTCGTCACTAAAAAGTCCTAGCCTAAAAACTGTGTTACTGAGTTAGCCGGACAAACAATGTACCCTAGATGTGGAGCATAAAAAAGTGGCATCAGGTAACTGATTTAGGGTTATGGGTTTAGGGAGGTGCCATGTTTCAATCATGGGTCATGGTGCAAAGGATCATTCGACATGCGTGGTCGCAAGTTGGGGCCGAGAACGAGAGATGGGGTGTCCCACTCTCGTCGGCGGCCTCGCCGTAGAAAAATGTGCAGAATGGAAGGTCGACGTGGCCCTCTGATGGCTTGCATATAGCCACTATGTTTTTCAGCCAAAACTGTCCCGTAATTTTGTGAAGACTCATTCAAGTTTTGACAAAAAGAAAGCCAATTTAGGAAGGTTCACAGGAGATCCACACCGAAGCTTCAATTGTATGCACCGGGGGGGGGGGGGGGGGGGGGGGGGGGGGGGGGGATACAGACCGCACGGTTTTATCCGCCATAATCCACGGACCTCCACTTCTTCTGGTAGTGGTTGTCAATACGTTATCGTGGGTAATACCATGCTCCCTGGTGTCAGTGCCTGTTAAAAAAATGAGTTATAAACTGAATAGAGAGGACGCGTACCGTCCGTGCCTCTGGATCGTGCCTCACTCTTCATTTTTGTGGTTTCAAGTGTGGAAACGCAATAATAAATCTCTCCTGATAATTGGCGGGGGCTGTTTGCTGCGTTTCACATTTAAAAAATGTTTTGTTTTTGTTTTTGTTCCCCATTATTTCTGTAAATATTCTTTCACAAGCACAGAGACCAGAGAACAAGTAATAGATTTTCATGTGTTATACCGGGTAATACCGTACCCCATGCATGCAGTTATAGCTTCAGCACCGGTCGCCAGTTAAAAGACCGTTAAAAATTGGCTTCCTGTTTTCAAAATTTGAATGAGTCTATAATTATGAAATTGCCGGGATATTTTGGCTCGAAAACATTGTGGTCGTGTGCAAGAAGCCATCGAAGTTCCACACTGATGTTGGATGTTCCACGGGTAGACCTCCGGACCCCACCGACGAATGTGGGGTATTCCTACGCGGGTCGGGTGATGATTCGCATTAACTCCCACCGTTCCACCACAGTAATTAAAAAATGCTTAGGCCTACCTGATTGTCGTTGCAATAATTTTTTATATACAGCTTTTGGATAGAATGCGTGTCCGCCTCACAAAGCTGAACTGAGTTCATAGCTGCTCCCAAGGCGCGAAAAAGCTGATTCGTATTTCTCCGAAATCTAAATTGTGATGGATTGGACGGAGGTGACCAATAACCGTTGGAAGTCAGAGGAGGTCTCGTTGTTTGTTCTGGATGATGTGAGGTTGAGCGCAGTGTGTACGAATGGCAGGTGATGACAGCAAGAGCAGCTGAAATGTAACAAATAGAAATAAATATATGTTATTACTACCATGTGTGTTTCCGATATGGTGTATTGAAGTTCAGACCTCGTCTCTGGTTCGGACGAGTCGATATATGACTCAGAGTCGAGGTCGAGATACGCCATCTCGGAAACCCACTTGGTGGTAATAACCGATTTATTTTACAATATTCCTCCATTTCTTGACTTGTTCGCATATATCTTGACAATCATTCAGCGTCTATGAATTTTTTTTAGAAATGAAGATCATGACTTCATGGTATGACGTTCTTGAGCTGTGCATGACGTAATTCCCATTCATTGTTCCGCTTGTTCTATAATCGCTGAAGTTTAGAGTATTGTTTCAGCTGCGCGTTTCTTCTCTTTATTTTTCAGGTTTAACGCGTGGTAGGTCTACATAAAAATACCACCAGGATAAAATATGATATAGTCTAATTAATTTGGCTGAGTTGGTGATTTATTTATCATTTAATTACTGGGATCAAAAACGATGACTTCGACATATGCAATCAGTTTTCGATGAGTGCAGGTAAAAACATTCTCTTTCTGAGTCGAATGATCGCATGTGTGGTTGCTACTCTCAATGCAGATTTTTATCTTACAACAAGAACGCCCCACCCCAATACAAGTAAAAACGTCTAGACAAAATACAAATCTGCATTGGTGGTAGCAACCGCACGTGCGATCATTCGAATCAGAAAGAGAATGTTTTTTTTACCTGCACTAAACTGGCATCGAGTTATTACACATGTTGAGGCCAACGTTTTTTATACCAGTAACTAAATTATAAATAAATCAACAGCTCAACGAAATAAAGCAAACTAGATCATTTTTTTGCCATGACGATATTTTTATATAGGCCTCCCATGCAGTAAACCTGAAAATAAAACCCTAAAACATACAGGTGAAGCACTACTAGAAACTTCAGCCATTACAGTACAAGTAGAACCATGAACGGGAATTGCGTCATGCGTAGCGCAAGAACGCAATACCATGACGTCATGATCTTCATTCATTCATAAAAAATCAATTCAAAGACGTTGAATGATTGTCAAAATATATGAGAGAAAGTTAGGAAAGGGAGAAATATTGTGAAATAAATTGGTTATTACCACCATGTGGTTTTCGAGATGGTGTACTGAAGTCGAGACCTCGTCTCTGGGCATATATCGACGAGTCTGTTAGGACGAGTAGATATATGACCCAGAGTCGAGGTCGAGACCCCCCCCCCCCTGCTCCTGTGCCCCCGATAAACTATAACATAAGCAAAAATGTAATGAAATACTTGTTGAAATCCGAGATTTGCTGTTCATATTTATTTATTGGTGTTTAAGGTCACACATTTCTGCACAATGGCTAAACATGACCACGACAGATTTACGGGTGAAGGAAGCCGGAGTACCCGGAGGGAACCACCGAGCAACGGCGAGCAACTGTCAGCTCCCCAACATACTAACACCACACAAGCAGGGTTACCACATAATTATTAACATGTGAAATAATACAAAACAAAAAAAAAAAAAAAAAAAAATAAAAAAATAAAAGTAACTATTGATTGTCGATAAATCACAACGTTAAATTTCAAACTTATCCAAAACGATAATATTATTATACAACACCATGCCAAAAGTTTTTGAAATCTTATGATTTTCAAGTTAACACATAAATATCAGAAATTAGAAAAAATACGATATGCACTATAGGCAGTAACTCTTAGTTTTCAACAAGTTGCTGTGAATTTCGATTTTATCCAAGACACTCTGACGCCAGAAGACCAAAATTTCAACCTTCGACTTTTCCCCATAACGAATCTAGGAATTTAAGCAATTCAATCATGTTCGATAGAGCTTAAGGTGCTATTTTAGTAGGTGAATTTTGTTCATTTTGAAATTCCCACCTCTGATTCCTTCAATTCAAATTACATATACACAAATTTTTTATCAAAATGAAGGTTGGGAGTTCTGGAACACGAAAAATATATGAAATCAACTCATAGAGTTGACAGCAGGCACCACTAGTTCCTGAAGTCTGCTACCGTATTCGTAGGCCTACCAGAACTGATAATGAAATCATATTTCATGAAAACAATGTTATTGTAATTTTTGAAAATGGTAGTATTAATACAAAGCAGGATATCAAAATTTATTCAAATCAGACTACTCTTCATGTTATTACATACACAATGAAATTTGGGACAAAATTAAACAAACACAGGACAATAACTCCCTTAGTTTTCAGCGATCAACGGTGATTATTATGCCCCTGACCTCCGGCGGAGGTTTCTCATTGAATATAGCTGAGGGCTCCGACAGTCCGCCCTTACGTACGAACCAGGATGTTGATAATCGAATTTGGTTATCCTTTGGTGTACTGATAGACCAGCATGGCAAAAGGATCTCCACATAGGACGGGTTCTGTTCGCTCTTTTTAGCTAGAGTTGTGGCCCTTGTTGGATTTTGAAAACACATATTCCGCCCGTCCACTCTTGGGGCGTTATTTGTGTGAACATCCAGCATTGTGGTTTTTTTTTTGTCCTTCATTGTGAAGCTAACCCCACATTACACATGATTTTTATCAGTTTTATTCACTTCTGGGAGGTTACGTTTTTTTCAGATTTAACCCCACGGTGATGTTTCTGAAAAAGGAAAACCTTTGTAAATGGACAATAACGCCCCACACTGTAAGTGTATACAACAAGTAAATAACCACACAAGGGGCACTATACTAACGAAGCTATAACCCCATAATAAATTGGTAAAAAAAACTTGCACAATGTATCTCCCGTCGGTAGGGCCGTCCGTGCGAACATTTTACCTCGTAGCTCAGGCATGGATAATCAAATTAGGTAGTTATTTGATATGATGTTAGACTACTATGGGGAGAGGTATGATAAGAGGTATGATAAGACTATCCACACGATACGAGTTCTGTCCGCACTTTATTACGAGTTATGGGTCTTGCTAGATTTCGAAAATAGTGATTTCGTCCGTCTGGATGAACATTTCATCTTGTAGCTTGGGTATGGATAATAAAATTTGTTTGTTCTTTGGAATGCTGATAAACCAACATGGTGGAAAAGATCCCCTCATAGGATGGATTCTGTCCGCATTTTCTTGATAGTGCTATTGTCCTTATCGTACCTATAAAATAGTGAAATTATGTCGGGAGCATATGCACATGCGTCGCGTTGCACTTGCTGAACCTATCCAAGACAATGTTAACCCTCTGCACTCTGATGTCAAAATACCATAGTTTTCAGCAGCAAATTTTCCCCACAATACAACTGAGAAGTTAAAAAAAATTAAATCTTGTTTGACAGAGCTCATTGAGCTCCATCAAACAAGATTTTATTTAAGTTTTTCATGCCGCATGGGCAATAGGGAGTGAATGACGAAAAATTTGTTACACTACCAGAGTGCTAGGAGTTAATAATATAAAGCAGCACACTAAATTTAATTGAATTCCGATAACTAATGTTCAAGTTAACTCATAAACGTTTGTACAGTACAGTTGCCGTGGACCGATCATAACCCACGCGTGGGCATTGATGTCCACGCATGCGTCTACCAGGTAATAAAAATCATTATCAGCAAAATTTTAATTGATGAAGCACCGGATCCAAAGTGACCGGTCCACGGTGATCGTACAATACGAACGGACAGAAGCACGGACGGAGTGGTCTCTTTACCATATCCCTTCCCCACAGATGGGGGTGACCGGTACATATCAACTGCTTCTGAAAAAAAATCAAACTTTGTTGTTTTTGAAGACAGAAAAGTTGACAACAGCATTAGTAAACCATCCCGCATGGTAACAAGAACTTGTTTGTTTTTACAGAACATTAACGCCAATACATACCCACAAATATTGAACAATGGATAGCCATGATCAAACAATTATTTGAATTATCAAAGCTCGCTCGAAGCCTTATATATATTATCCAGTACGGAACTTACCATTTCAGAGTGCCTGTGCTAGCTATAATAAGCACAAAAAATTAACATCCTCCCGGTTTCTCCATTACGTGGGTTGTTTTTTTCACAGTGATGAAATCCGCATAAATGTATTAATTTTATCTGCCAACATAATCAGAGCCTCTGATACGGATGCAGTTTTTTCCACTTTGACATTCTTTCTGTTTCAAATGTAAACTAGGAAACTTAACCCTTTGCCCTACATAACGACCAAAACCTGCCAGTGCTATTCTCAAAAATCGCCAATTAATTTTCATTACATACCCCTCTGGTCATAACCTATGTTTTGGAGACAAAAAATGAAAAAAAATTAGTTATTCAAGAATTTTGTTTGCAAGTGTCGTCTGCTTTTCATGTGAGGTAAAGGATTAAATGCACGTTGTTCCAAAGAGCAACTTGTGAACGAACTTTTCAGAAGCGTCATAATAAATGGACCATCATTTCACTAGCCAACACGCGTCCTCAATCAAATTCATCTTATTTCAGGTCAAGAAGATGAGAAAGTATATTTTACCTCGCCATGGATAGGGACAAAATAGGTGATGATATGAAATAAAATTGCAGATAAAGTAACAGATAGTGGAGCTCTGAAGCTTCCTGTATCATCATCATCTTATTTTCGGATATTTCGGAAGTCAATTTTTGAAGGAGTGAAGGATTTGTCATCATACAAGTTAGTTGTAGACTATTGGTTATTCTTCCCAAGCAAAGGCCAGCTTAATTCCAACGATGGCATTTTTATTACACTTGAAAAATACCCAGACCAGTGTGCGATACGAATCGAAACTGATAATTAACATCCGTCATGAAAGCTGGGGTAATGCTAACTTCATTGGATTCTGAGGCTGGTGCATTGTATGAATCGAAAGGGTGTTTTCAGGGACATTGGAAGCATTTCGAACATGGAGGGGCACGGCAACACAACTTAAACCAAAGGCGGCGGAGCCAGAAGGGGGGGGGGGGGGGCGTGCCCCTCAACTTTTTTCCACAGATATGTTTCGCAGTTACACTATGAGTTAAAAGGGCGCATACAAACGTGGCAATATAGAGGCATTCCTGTAACTTTATTTGCAAATCCAAAAGGTATTTAGCTACTTTAGGTCGCTTCGGTCCGTTTCTTCTACTTCAGCTATCTTCCAACCCAACGGCTGGAAGATGGTTGAAGCAGAAGAAACGTACTGGACAGCGACCACACAGTGGCATAGTTACCTAAGCGAGAGACTACAGCGAGTCATGGTACATTTACCAATATACGATTGTAACCTTTCCCTCACTGGGTCGAACATGGTAGTATCTTACATTTGTGTCCCTCCACTTTCATCGAGCTTCCGCCGCCCCTGGCGGAAACCAGGCACGAACGGATGCATATCGGTGTGCCTTAGCATCATAGTAGGAATAGTACAATCAACAAAGATATGTTTGGGACTCACGTACCTGTACATTGAGAAAAATACTCTCCATATTTAACAAATTAGTTTCAGACCGATGGGGAAATGTGTTAACTCTTTAGCTAACATGAGAAGAAGACACTTACAAACAAATTTATTGAATAACTAATTTTTTTAATTTTTTATGTCAAAAACAAAGCTTATGACCCCTCATTGAAACGAGCTCCTTGAGATCGTTCCAATGAGGGGTCATAAGCTATATTTTTGAGGCAAAAAATAATGAAAATTGAATGTCAGTTTTAGTGAACAGCCCTGGTCGGTTTTGGCTGTTACGTTAGGTAAAGGGTTAAATATAGAGCCAAAATATGCATTTTTCTCGACTTAAATGTCCGTGGTAGTAACAAATCAACCAAGGGAATCTATGATCACAACTTGAGAGTACAAAGTCTGCGACTAATTTTCAATAAGATTAAAATGGCAGATTGGTAAATGTAGGCCTAATGTTGGCTAAATCTGGAAAAGGGAGAGCATGTGTCCCCTATGTACCCATCCAGTTCTTACGTCTCTGGATTATGAACAGAAAATGGATCCTGATGTCCAAATCCATACAGACACAACCAGCAAAATTCAATCATCAGTTTTATTCAAAATTTCTCCTGCCATTTGGTTTACGAAACACTGAAATATCAGAAATACAGCTGAATATGAGCCATTCTATCGATGGAATAACCTGTCCAATGATCTCCAATGTGGATGAATGTGGTCCATAATGATAAAAAATATGCCCAAATTTATGACTTTCAAGGTAAAGACATTTACAGGGGACGACATTATGTAACTGGCGTTAAAAAATACATTTGGGTTTACATGAATCTGATATGGCTAACCGCATGGATCGCAGATGGACTTTGAAAGTGGGGGAACTGAAATGTAAGCTGAGGTTCTGAGGCCGAGCCCCCCTCCCAGAAAATCCTGTTAAAAACGCGACGATCTAGGTGATTTTAGGTGATTAGTGGACTACCGGCACCGATTCGGTACTGGTAGTCCACTAATTCCCTAAAATCGTTCAGAACGCACAATAGGCCTATATCGCGTAGTCTGACACTCTCTTGGGTATATACTACTCCGACATCGAATCATCGTAATCGCCGGCTCGAAAAGCAAGTTCTTTGGTATTAAGGATGATAAGTAGAATAACAACAGTTAAGAGTATGAAGTATAAGCAGATCAAGGATAATAACAAGGCCGTTATCGGGATATTTTGAACGTTGTTGGCCAAAAAAGTGAGGGGGCAGAAGCCGCCCTCACCCTCCCGCCCCACGGTCCCTGAACTGTTCATTCAGTTGACATCTGTCCAACCACATTACCCATATTTGAACAAAGGGCCACAGATTGTTGTCTGGCAGCAACACATAATTAATCAACAAAATGATCTTTCTAAACTAAGAGACACAAGACATGATATACATTAATTTAGGTATTAAAAAGTCAATAACATACATAATTTAAGACTGGTCAAGCTGTTTCATTGATGTGATCTATTCCAATGTTGCTGAGTACCTTTACTCATGTTTCATGTTTCTGTTGCTTGGAAAATGATGTTGTGTGACACAATGTTGAAAAGTGCACGAGAGTCCTTCGCAACAGTGTTTCACTTACAGAATTTAATTAGTTTTATCTACGAAATCCCAACATGACTCGAGTAAAATTGGGTCAAACTTGTTCATTCAGACCGGAGTTGACGTCGAGAACTGTCCCCATGAATATATTTGCGCCAATTTGCTCTCTGGACATTCAAATGTCGGAAGATTTTCTTTAACCAGTCGATCGTTCGCGTGAATTTGGTTCGTGAGACCTTCATGACAACGAAACGAGAGACCTTTTGGTTCCAAGAGGTTTTTAAAAATACGAGCATGGTGTCCCTGGTTTATCACACTGTAACGATAAACCAGCAGTTCAAGTTCTATGTATAATGTCAATGTACCTCTGATTCTCTGCCTGGGAGGATGTTTATCTACTTGTAAAATACGACAGGACTACCACATCTATAACATCAGTCACAAAAGTACTTATTAAGCCTTCTGGGCCACATTGAAACCATCCAGAGAAACATCTTTATTAGATATGATTTTCTTTCCCAGACTTGCTCATTATCAGACTCGGGAGACATGACTTCAAACTCGGTTGACATGATGCTGATCTCGGCCGATATGATCCATGCTAGGGCCTATATGTCACAACTATACGAGATTTTGATTGCATGCTTAGGTAACAAGCAATCCCATTTCCATTCCCATCCACCCATGGACACGTATTCATTCGCACACCAACAAGCATACACCGTCACGCACACTCTCACATGAAAAGGAATGCGGCGGCCACTCATGCGTCATAATGTGCGTCGGACTAATAATCAGCTTATGGCCTAACACGTAGCATGCTCATGGTGAGATGGGAAAAGGTATTTGGTAGCCACTATATATGTACCTGGATGGAACCTGGACGTTGGAAATGCTCTTTTTACGCCTTTGTTACTCGTATCTCAGGTGTAAGGGCGTCGCGAAGATGGTCGATTGGGGTGGGGGATGTAAACCAGTTTTTCCCGTCAGTGAAGGCTCAAGTCTCAACTGACAAATATTCAACATATCACCAAGGCAGGCCTTCCTCTAAGGCAAGTCTTGATAAGATAATATAAGATTTATTCATTCGCAAATACACCAGGACAAAGGCAGATTGCTTAAAACATACAAAATAAACATAAATAGAAACAGAAAACAATACTAATTCCAAATGACAAACGTTAATATCAAGGCTTGTAGTGGTTGTAATATGTTATTAATGTCACCACTTGGTGTCAGATTCACAAAACTTGTACTCGCTGTTTTAAGAATTGTTGGATCATATTACAGATGATACCGCAGAGCTGTGGTACATTGTTTTTCATCAGGAATATGAATCTCTCGGATGTGTCCATTTCAACAAACTTGGTATTCACGTTAAAATTTGTAAAATGCACGTTCTCTGAGAGATACATAACGAAGTGCCATTCTGTTTCAACTGCACCGAGCCGCACACCGCGCATAAGCGTTCACTTAAGGGGATGGGTGGTTGCATATGCCCCCCCTTTCTATCATACGTTTGTGGTTACAAAAACGAGTGAATATGTTTCTCGCATCGAGGGATGTTGTATAGATCAAAATTTAATAAGGTTTCAGGTGATTCTAGGTGATATATGTTCTTAAACTCCGATAAGTTCTTAGTTTATTTTTTTCCAGTTTTTCTGTTGTCATCAAATTTTGCATTATAAAAAATTATTTAAATGGGTCTCTTCCAGATTTTCTCTTAGTGTTATGTATTTCACAGGTTGAAACGGAATTTTCGGTTCAGATTTATTTTCAGGATTATAATTGGCTATAAGCTGCTGATAATTAACCAACACTGAGTCCGGCACAGCGTAATTCTCAGATTCAGTTTTAACCTCTGACAGCAAGGAAGGAGTTTGGAGATCATATGTTTTGATACAAACTTAGCCAACTGGACTTTGACATCTATGTGCAGTGGGTACTGTCCAAGTTAAGCTCTCACTGCATGGTTCGATGATTTATTGTTCACACATAGGAGTAACTTACAGAACTGAATATGAATGGTTTCACATGGCGATTTATCAATATTAGCAGTTGATTTCCGGGGTCCATAATTCACTGCCGCATAAGAGGATGGGTTTTATCAGGATGTTGAATAGCTTTAGGTAAACTAAAACAGGCGGAAAGCACTTTCTTTTAAAGTTGTTGTGCAGGCTGAAGAGGGCTCTTAAACCTTTGCGCACTCTGTAGTTTACCGTTGGATGTAAACGAACTTCCCAGATATGTGTACTGACGGACGTGAATCAGCTCATTGTTTCCAATATGGAAACCTTGGGGCTCCTTATTCTTTCGCGATTGAAAAATGATAATAGTTTTGTCAACATTTACGCCAAGTGAATTTTTAGCGAAGTAGATATTCAAGTTACCCACTGCTCTTTTTAGTCCCCGAGATAAGTTTGAGATGATCGCTAAACCGTCGGCAAACAGTAAGTGACTTAGATTCGTGGTATGTAGACGGACGGGATCACACTTTGCATCGAAGATTAAGCCAATGTCGCGATAAAATTTTGAAGAGCGTCGGCCAGATCACCCAACCTTGTCTGACACCAACCGTTGACGTTAAGAATGGTCTTGATACTCGCGAAACTTTTATTTGATGGTAACTTGAGCTATATAGGGATTTTAAAGTTTTTAAATTCAGTATCCTGTATACCGAGGTGGTGTAGTTTATCAAAAAGAATGTTTCTATCAACAGTATCAAATGTTTTTCTAAAATCAACAAAAACAGCATATGGCGGTTGTTTTATGTTTTTTTATACTTGTTTATAGCTGTTTCAAGAATCAAGGCGGTGTTGATAATACTACAGTGTTTTCTGAACTCGAACTGATTATCACTCTCAAGAGCGTGCATTATTTCGGTAGTCGAGATTTTGTCAAAATTCAATGGGTGTTGAATATTCACATGTGTTTATAACACCCGGTGCATTTTGTGTGTTTGTGGTCGACACAAAAGCATTTTAAAGAAATCAACAAACCTGTCGGGTGGTCTTGTCTGCCAGTAGGTGTTTGGATGTGAAGATAACTTTTCGTGGTTTTTGAAATGCATTTTGGATTTTTTTCTTCATTGCTCTTTTATACATTTTCTTACAATGAAAAAACTTTTGCAACAGAGATCTATCCCGAGGGTTATGCTGAAGAGTCTTAAGTGAATTTTGCATGGCGCATTTTAGATGTTTGCATTCATCAAACCATTTCCATTTAGGTTTTTTTCTTTTTGGGGGCATGCAAATTCTCATGGATGCCAGATTGTTTATGTCGGTCAGTATAACAGTCAAATCAGTTATTGCTTCTTCTGTACCAGAACCGTGATTAGTGCAATTTTTCATTATAAACTGCCGATTTTTGAACTGAATGTCTTGTCGCAAAAATGCCTCAAAAGCTCTCGCTGGGCTATCTTTGGTCCATTTTGATATACTTTGTTGGGTGTAATTGTATTCTGGAGCTTTTCTAGTCGGAAGATTTGGACATAGATGTTTCAAGTCTAGCGTCAGTTGGTAGTGGTCAGAGTGCTCACTTGGCTCTTTAACACAAAAATAATCTACATCGGACAAATATTTATCTAATACTGGTACTAGTAAATAATCTACGACACTCGCTCAATTATATTGGTAGGTGGTAAAGTTACCCATTGTATCCCCCTTACTCCTCCCATTGACTATTCTGTTTTGCTGCTCGACATATGGCCAGAAGCTCTCTTCCATAACTATTAGTCATTTTGTCTAAACTGAAACGATTAGGGCAAGAGTCAACGGTGTTGGAATCGGGAAGTGGAACGTGCAGTGCGGTATCATCTGTAATGCAATCAGGCATTTTTCATGCTCGGGTGTTGAAATCACCCCCTAGTAGAATTAGGTCGTCACACCCATACTCCCTCAGTTTTTGTTCAATATTTGCGAATATACAATTTTCGAGTTTGATCGTATTCCAGTAAGAATTATATACTCAGAAACAAAAACGACCGGGGTCTGCATATTGAACATTTTGCCGTCAAATTGTACCCATAGTGATAATTCATCGACACAGAATGATTGCTGAAAGAACGGTTTATATTTGTGAAGATAGTAGAAAGCAACACCTCCTTTTTTTACGTTGGGAGACGCCGCGGCTCATATCAAGGTATAACCCGGTAGTATGATTTCATGCTTAGTCCGATGCCACGTCTGTGTTACCGTGTTAAAATCATGTTCTGTTAATAATTTTGTTCATATGTATCATATTCCGACTTCCACATTGAAGATGTGGTTGGAAAATTATTTAGTCAGGACTGCAGTTCAAAATCACTTTAGTGCTTG
Source organism: Pictodentalium vernedei (assembly GCA_031216915.1). Taxonomy (NCBI): domain Eukaryota; kingdom Metazoa; phylum Mollusca; class Scaphopoda; order Dentaliida; family Dentaliidae; genus Pictodentalium; species Pictodentalium vernedei. Next base: position 197,195,106 of record CM062289.1, read on the forward strand.
GAATATTTATGTGCAGCCGCCCAATTTCTTATTTAATTCTTTACCCAACGTAACGACCAAAACCGGCCAGCGCTCTTCTCAAAAATCGCCAATTAATTTTTGTTTTTTCATTTTTTGTTTCAAAAACATAGGTTATGACCCCTCATTGGAACGGGCACGTCGAGCTCGTTCCAATAAGAGGTTATAACCCATGTTTTTGAGACAAAAAATGAAAAAAATTAGTTATTCAAGAATTTTGTTTTATGTGTCGTCTGCTTTTCGTCAAAGAGTTATTTAGCACCTACCATTCTCCAAATTGGTTATGCTGTAGCCGAAACCCGATTCGCGTTTCAAATTTCTCTATTTGTAAGGCCGACTGTGTGTGACTCAAGTCCAAGTGTCAAATCTAGTTTCGTAAATAGTAGAATCGATATATTTGTGACTCCAATTCAGGCGCGCAGACAGGATTCTCTAATAGAAAGTGCCCTAGCCAGGGGGGGAGGGGGGGGGGGGCAAACATATTAAGGTAAGGGGCAGATGTGAGAGGGAAGGGTGGAGGCCTCCCCATTCTTAACTAACTTGGGAAACCCTCTGGTTACTACACCCTCATCCCGAGAAGGGAAGTGGGAGGAGGGACAACAGCCGGAGCGAACCAGTTAGGATTAGGCCTCCCACCCCAATGACAATTGGGCAAACTTCAGTGCGAATCTGGGGCATTCATGGAGTGTGTAGCTCTATATTAGAGACAATTTTAGGGCTCTGTATGTTATTTGAAATTAGCTTTGGGCTAGCGTTTTGGAGGACAGCGATGTTTTTAGGGGGGGGGGGGGATTTTCAAATCCCCCCTCCCTGGCCACGCCAATGCTCCAATTCAGGTGAAAATGGCTGGAAAAATTATTGGAGGTGTCACACTCCCTACACCCCCTAGTTACACCCCTGCTCATACATTTAGGCATAGAGCACTGAAAAACAAATCATTTTGTGGGTAATGTTAATTCCATGTCACATTGTACAAGGAAAAGAAACGGTCCATCTACGGAGAAACCCTGTTTAACAGAACGAGACAGAAGTGTGGGAGCCGAGGCTCGAACCGTCGACCTCCAGCACACAAAGGGACCTATTTACGGCGAGACTAAGAGATGCGGACCATCCAGAACGGTTGGTAAATGGTCCAACCGCTACTCCTGCAATAGAGGGCAACAGTGATAAAATAGAGTGCACATGACATCGCACCTTTCTGTCCCTGTAACGCTCGAAGGTTTCATTTGTTCATGCGTTTGCAATTGTCACAAACCATGACTGTCATTTTAATGTTTTCAGATTCAGGATGAGAATCAATCCAGGTTTGTTCTAAATTGGGTTCTCTTAGTTATCTTTCTTTACAATGGCAATACCTGGAAGTGACCGATATATTTTATAAAGCGTGGCATTTCAAAAGATTGATTCTGATGAAACCATCTATCAAAGCAATGGAAAATAAACATTTAAGACAACCGAGTGCCATATTGAAATTAAAACAGTCAGAAGATAGATTATTCGACATTCGTTATCAACCAATCGGTTGATAACGAAAGTCGAAAAAGGAACTGGGAATAAGTAATGGTTGTCACGCCCGTAAATCTTTCAGCGCTGCACTTGACTAAATTTCATGCAAGTCTTTATTTCTCATGAATAATTAGAAATTGAAGTGTCAATGACACTGTAGATTAACTTGTATGTGTGTTGTGTTTGATGAAAAAGATAATGTTCAATGTTTATGAAGGATTATGAAATAAGACAATTGTGATAATTGGGAATATATTTATTTCTGTTCCCTGTATGCTATATGTTTTCAATAAAAGTAACACGAGGTGTAGACATACTAAAGAATTGAGGGGTGGGTTAATGTGGCCCTCTCAGTTAATGTATGTGGCCCTCACAGTTAATGTATGTCAACGAAAGATACCAAGTTACAGTGAAATTATTCCAAAACGAGTCATCTTATAGAGTTACAATGAAATCCCTTCATAAATACGCCCTGTAGACTGTGCTAAAGGTTTTCGGACCAGTGTAACTATCACGAATGACCGATCACAACCAAAAGGGGTCGTCCTCATCTAGATATCATACTCAGTTATCCTACCAAGTTACAATGAAATCCCTTCATAAATACGACCTGTAGACTGTATGGTTTTCGGGATCTCGCAGCCGTCACAGCTGACCGATCGCGACCAAAAGGGGACGTACGCATCTAAATATACTACTCAAAGTTTGCTAAGCATAAAATATTTGACACATCATTGAAATTTGCTTGTGACATATTTGCGATATTTTTGGTGGATATGTTTGAGGAATGTATTGAGATGGTCCCCAGTGTTTTCATTAGTTCTCTTGTCAGGCAGACTTTTCGTGATAGTCATGGAAAGCATGTACCCCTTGATTTTCATTATGTTTTCGTGTACTGTCTACATGTACATGACAAGTGTAGGGTATTCAATCTTCATTTCAACACAAACCCTTGTGATTTAATGATTTAATATGGCAAATGCAAATGAAAGAAGACATTTGTCTTAAGCAGAAATGTGGCGGGTTGTAGGGATGGTGGAGCAAGGGGCTACCCATCGTCAGGTTGGTGAAGCCCTTGGTATGCACCATACAGTGATCACCAGAGCCTGGGCAAGATTTCAGCAGTATGGCACACCAGTAAGACGGCATGGTGATGGCAGAGACAGGGTAACATCTGCAGCTTTGGAGTGACCTTCAGAATGCATCCGGGCAAGGTTGCACGAAGGTGGTCTCCGATCGAGAAGACCATGTATTCGCATTCCGCTGTCCTAGGACCACCACCAGGCACGATATGAACGGGCCATGGACCACGTTGGATGGACCAGAGAAGATTGGCGACCTGGTACTGCCTAGACCACACAGATAGGCGTTCTAAGGTAGGGAGAAGACCAGGAGAGCGATCCATGCAGCCAACAGTACTGAGCATGACCGCTATGGTGGAGGGTCAATCATGGTCTGGGGTAGCATCAGCAGGGATGGACGTACAGAGCTCGGTGTCCTTGAATGTGGTACATTGACTGCACAGCGGTATATTGATGAGATCCTGGATGTCCATGTCAGATTGTATGCAAGCGCAGTGGGCGATAGATTCATTCTGATGGACGATAATGCCTGTCCTCACGTTGCCGATGCTGTCAGGGAGTGCCGACAGAGGGAGGGGATTGAGTGTATGGACTGGCCAGCGAGAGCCCCTGACCTCAATGCAATCGAACATGTCTGGAATGAGTTGCAGCTTGCAATTTCAGCCCGTCCAGTCTAGCCAAGAAGTGTCCAGGAGCTTGGTGCCATGATGGTCCAAGAATGGAACAACATCCCACAAAGGACCACCAGGAACCTGATTGGTAGCATGAGACGGCGTTGTCAAGCTGTAATTAACAGCAATGGGTCTCATACTTGATATTGAACCCATACCAGTTCGATCCGTCAACTTTTTGGCAAATTGAAAAATTTCCTCTTTTACCAATAATATCCATTTTCCATGGTTATCGTATTCAAAAGCTAAATGAAAGTGTCAATGACACTGTAGCTCAACTTGTCAAGACAAAGACATGTACATGTATAGTATGTGACACAGCAATTACAAACATCTAGGTAATGACCTGATAACAAAGGTACATATAAAGTATTGTAATGGTCTGTACATAAATACTGACCGTTGCCTGTAACAAATGTATAGGTAAAGTATTGTAAAGGTGGGCGACAGTCAGATGCTAAACTAGAAAAAAATCTTTGAGTCCCAGAGTGGGCCTGACTGAACCCCAAAATATTTGTTCTCATAGCACAGTGATAACAAAGGCACCCCAAAACACACTCATTCCTGTCCCAAGGTGAAAACAAAGGTACCCAAGAAGTTTCGTGAAGATCAGTTCACAATTATGAGCTGTGTAGAAGTTGTGACAAAAAACAGATTGGACCTAATTTCTGTACAAAATGGCCACTGGCAGCCATCTTGAATTTTGGACCGCACCCAGAAACACTCGTTCTCGTCCCAAGGTGATAACAAAGGTACCCAAGAAGTTTTGTGAAGATCGGTTCATAAATACAGGCTCTAGCCCAAGCCGTATTGACATGTGCACTTACTGTGTGTAAGTCGCACTGAAAAAATCAAAGTTCATCTAATTTGCATAATTTCTGCACGAGAAAAAAACCTGTATTATATGTGATGTATCCCATGGTACTAAACATTCACACACAAAATTATTCAAATCAGCGCTTTCATATGGAAGTTCTGTGCAAAAATCTGATTGCACCTAATTTTGTACAAAATGGCTACCATCGGCCATCTTGAATTTCAGACCGGACCCAAAAACACTCGTTCTCATCCCACGGTGATACCAAAGGTACCCAAGAAATTTCGTAAAGATCGGTTCATAAATACGGCCTCTAGCCTGAGCCGTATTGGCATTTGCACTTACTGTGCTGAATGTAACACCAAACAAGAGGCCCCAGGGGGCCTGAGGGCACTCACCTGACATGGTAGCCTAAATATCAACCCAGAGAATTGATTTCCACAAGTTGCATCTGCTCCTCCTAAGAAAAGCTGAAACCAAATATCCAAATATTCTGACCAGTGGATCTAAAAAAAGATTTTTAAAGAATATTCCTCATATTGAACTAAGTCATAATTCGGGCTCCCACAGGGAGCCCATATATGAACCCAGGGACTTGGCTTTAACAAACCTGAATCTCACACCCCTAAGGATTCTGCACCAAATATCAAAACATTCCGACTGCTGGATCTGAAGAAGAAGATTTTTAAAGAAAATTCCTCATTTTGAACCAAGTTAAAATTCGAGCTCCCACAATCACCCCAAATATGGACCTAGGGACATGGCTTGAACAAACTTGAATCTTACCCCCCTAAGGATGCTGCATAAAAATATCAAAAGCATTCATCTGCTGGATCTGAAGATTTTTAAAGAAAATTCTTCATTTTGAACTAAGTTGTCATTCAGGCTCCCATAGTGAGCCCAAATATGAACCAAGGGACTTGGCTTGAACAAACTTGAATCTCAGCCCCCTAAGGTTGCTCCATGCCAAATATCAAAACATTCCAACTGGTGAATCTGAAGAAGAAGATTTTTAAAGGAAAATTCCTCATATTGACTAAGTTATAATTTGGGCTCCCACAGGAAGTCCAAATATGGACCCATGGACTTGGCTTTAACACACTTGAATCCCCCCTCCCCCCCCCCCCCCCCCCCCCCCAAGGATGCTACTCACCACATATCAAACCATTCCGACTGCTGGATCTGAAGAAGAAGATTTTTTACGAAAATTCCTCATTTCGAACAAAGTTACAATTCAAGCTCCCACAGTGAGCCCAAATATGGACCTAGGGACATGGCTTGAACAAACTTGAGTCTCACCCCCCTAAGGATGCTGCATACCAAATATCACAAGATTCTGCCCGCTGGATCTTGAGAAGAAGATTTTCAAAGAAATTTGCCTGAAATGCACGAAGTTCGAATTTGGGCTTCTATAGTGAGCCCAAATATGAATCCAGGTGGCCGATTTGAACAAACTGGAATCAGATCCACCCCACAATGTTGCATACCAAATATCAAAAGATTCTGCCTGCAGGATCTGGAGAAGAAGATTTTTGAAGAAATTTGCCTGAAATGCACTAAGTTCGAATTCGAGCTTCTATAGTGAGCCCAAATATGAATCTAGGGAGCCGATTTGAACAAAATAGAATCAGATCCACCCCACAATGTTGCATACCAAATATCAAAAGATTCTGCCTGCTGGATCTGGAGAAGAAGATTTTTTAAGAAATTTGCCTGAAAAGCACTAAGTTCAAATTTGGGCTCCTATACTGAGCCCAAATATAAACCCAGGGAGCCGATTTGAACAAACTTGAATCAGATCCACCCCACAATGTTGCATACCCAATATCAAAAGATTCTGCCTGCTGGATCTTGAGAAGAAGATTTTCAAAGAAATTTGCCTGAAATGCACTAAGTTCAAATTTGGGCTCCTATACTGAGCCCAAATATAAACCCAAGGGGCCGATTTGAACAAACTTGAATCAGATCCACCCCACAATGTTGCATACCAAATATCAAAACATTCTGCCTGCTGGATCTGGAGAAGAAGATTTTTTAAGAAATTTGCCTGAAATGCACTAAGTTCGAAATCGGGCTCCTATACTGAGCCCAAATATGAACCCAGGGGGCCGATTTGAACAAACTTGAAACAGATCCACCTTCCAATGTTGCATACCAAATATCAAAAGATTCTGCCTGCTGGATCTGGAGAAGAAGATTTTTTAATGTTTTTCCCATTGCCTGCAGTTTTAAAAAGTGCTGACTCAGCACTTTTTCAAAGTCCCGAAACTGTACCCTATGATAAAACCGATGGCAATTTTTTTTACCAATTCTTTCTGTTGGTCCTAAGGAAGCTTCACACCAAATAAAAATTCTCGGTGCCGTGCAGTTTTGGAGATATGGGCGTTTTAATTTTTTTCTATTTTTAGCTCCTGCGGTTCCCATGGGGCTACAGGAAAAAAAAAATCAGCATAAATTAGGTACTTATGACCCAATAAGCCCTCACATAAAATTTGGTTCAAATCAGCCTCTCGGTTTGGAAAATAGAAATTTTGGGCGGGGCCAAAAATTTTGCCCCTCCCATAATGACGCCAAGTATAGCCCCACAAACTTCTCTTGAACAAATCTGAGTCTACACCTCAAAAGGAAGCTGCACACCAAATATCAAGTCTCTGCTACTGCTGGTTCATGAGAAGAAAATTTTTTAAGATTTCAGCACACTTTTTGGGTGTGGCCCTACCCACGGGCGAGGCAACTTGATTTGAACAAAATCAAATTGCGATGTCATAACAAACTATTATCTCAAATATCAATTAAATTGGTTCAGCGGTTTGGGAGGAGAAGACGCAAACACCATGTTCACGGACGACGGACGCAGGACGACGGACGGTGAGTGATCACTATAGCTCTCCTGACTGAAAGTCAGGTGAGCTAAAAACATCAAAATTAGTTTAATTTGCACAATTTACGCACAAGAAAAAAACCTGTATTATATGTGATGTATCCCATGGTACTAAACATTCAAACAAAAAATTATTCAAATCAGAGCTTTCATATGGAAGTTCTGTACAAAAAACAGATTTCTGCATCGTCGGAACAAAATGGAGGCTGGCAGCCATCATGAATTTTGGGCCGCACCCAAAAACACTCGTTCTCGTCTCACAGTCATAACAAAGGTACCCAAGAAGTTTTGTAAAGATCAGTTCATAAATAAGGCCTCTAGCCCGAGCTGTATCCAATTGTTGACGCACAGACAGACGGCCAGATGGACAGACGGCCAGACGGACAGGCAGATGACGGGCCATGACAAAAGCTCAAATTTGGCTTCGCCAAAGTTGAGCTAATAATGTCAAACAAATTCTGTACTTGAATCATTAAAGATATAATTAAATCAAAACATAGAAATACTTTTCATTACAATATTTCAACTAAAACGTATTATTTATTTATTGGTGTTTAAGGTCACATATTTCTGCACAATGGCTAATCATGGCCACGACAGTTTTACGGGTGGAGGAAGCCGGAGTACCTGGAGAGAACCACTGAGCAACTGTCAGCTCCCCAACATACTAACTCCACACAAGCTGGGTTAGCATTGGATGAAGACAGGTGCACCATCAACGTGCAGTATGCCTTAGTGCACAGCGTCACCATGCCCCCACATGGGCAATGGGGGTGAAGTGTCTTGCCCAAGGACACAACGTGGTTGCCTCAGGTGGGATTCGAACCGAGGACCTCTCGGCTTGCAGCCTGCACCTCTACCTACTGAGCCACCGAGCCCCCAACTAAAACGTAAAACAGGTAGTTGGATATACTTGGTGCTTAGCAACCTTTGAGTAGTATATTATACAAAGGCATCCTAACAAATCACAATGGAATCCCTTCATAAATACGACCTGTAGACTGTGCTAAAGGTTTTCAGGTTTTGGGCTCGGGCAGCCATCACGGTTGACCGATCGCGATCAAATGCGGAAGTTCTCATCTAGATATGACCCCAAACCTGCATATGAAATTTCGTGACGATCAGACAAGAACTACGAGGTGTTGCCTGTCCTAAAGGAAAATGTGTACAGACTAACAGACCACAGACTTCCGCACGCGTTATGGTAATAGCTTATCTTTACTGTCAAGTTAAGCTAAAAATGCAAGATGTCAGTAGAGTGCTTCAACAGTTTATTTAATACAATGTTTTTTTTTAAGGCTGCTTAATTTTGGAGATTGCATCTTTTCTGAAAGCCATTTTTCAAAGCGGGTAATTTCAATTTAAATATTTAATACTCCTACAGAGTGTTCCGGTGTCACTCAGATCACGTTTCAAACCCCAAACAGTTGTCTCCCTTCGTAAAACTCGAGGTAATGGAGAGCACAGGCACTCGACGTATTATCAGTTTTAATAATATATATATTATATTATCAATACTAAAAAAAATCTTATAATACGTCGAGTGCCTCTGTTGCAGAGGAACACAACTACCTGGAGTTAAGATCACGTTGGTAGTCACATGAGACAGGAATACTGAAAGGGTTTTCTTTTTCAAAAATCCATAGAGATTTTGGGGGGTATTTTCTCCATTTTAATAAATACTTCGGGGATATTTTCTCCCGTTTTAATAAATACACGCACATGTACAGAAAGAGCCAATTTAGTCGTGTGTAAAGACTAATGATGTTCATGGTCGTGAACAAAGGAAGACATGGCACCATATCTAGACTCACAAATACACAGAACGACACACGCGTGTGAATGATTCAATCGATATGGCACTTGTGCCATCGCAGAAGAATAAAACGAGAGGCCGCAATTCTGTGTTTATTACATGCCTTCGAGTCTACAAAAACAATAATTAGATTCATTTATTGGTGTTTAAGGTCACATACTTATGCACAATGGCTAATCATGACCGTGACAGTTTTACGGGTGGAGGAAGCCGGAATACCCAGAGAGAACCACCGAGCAACTGTCAGCTCCTCAGTATTCTAACTCTGTTCAAGCTCCACCCAAGCAGGGTTACAGCGGTTGAAGACATGTGCACCATTGACGTGCCGTACGCCTTAGTACACGGCGTCATCGTGCCCCCATGTAGGTAACCAGGATAAAATGCCTTTCCCAATGATACAATGCAGGTCATCCCGGACGGCGACGGACGCCAAGTGATGGAAATAGTTCACATGGCCCTTTGGGCCAGATGAGCTAAAACTTGCGTCACAGGAATTGCCCAGTTCCATTTTGTGTTAACAAAGATTACAGTCCTAACCCTTTACGTTACAAAAACCGACCAGAACCAATGTACTATTCACAATAATTGCCAATGACATTTTATTATTTTTCTCATTTTTGTCTCATAATCTTAGGTTATGCTATCTCACAGGAACGAGCTGGTTGACTCTGTTCCAATTAAGGATCATAAGCTGTGTTTTGAAAAAAAAAATTTTTCTAGTTATTCAACACTTTTTTGCAAGTGTAACCTTTTATTTGTATTAGGTAAAGGTCGAAGATTTTTTATCAAGATAATTTATACCTTTTCAAATAATGTAGTTCTGGACATTTTTATTTCTTTAAAATTACATAAATTGATAACCATATATCCCAGTGAATGCTAAAATGTTTTCCCTGGACCTAGAATTTTAATATACCTCTCTTTTCCAGTTTCCGGGGTAGGCAGCGAATCCAACTTTCAAACTCTAATTTATGTCAACATCGTATTTTTAACTACATGTAGGGGGCAGGGTAGGAGTGGTCACTTGAATAAATTCTCTTTTTTGTAGCTAAAAATGAGTTTTGAATGATTTTGTGCCAAAAATCCCCAAAACGGCCCAGGGAACCTGAAGCAGACACCTGACAAAAATGTTTAAAGAAGGATTTAATTCAGCATCTATGTCTACTAAATACTACAGCGGAAAGATTTCATGTATTTATTTATAACACTGTTGTTGTCCATGAGATGTTTTTTTTTATAGCATTCAGATGTGTCAAGAGAAATAATGCCCAGGTTCCCAGTATTTCCAGTAATGCTAAAAAAGAGTCGTTTTTCAAGGACCTGGATTTTAAATTCAGTTTTGAGTGTAGGCGGCAAACCTTGCACTCCACTAAAAACAAGAGGCCCCATTGGACCTGAGGCACTCATCTGACAGAGTTGTTAAAATGAAGATGGATTTAATTTGCATCTGTGGCCAGTTAACACAACAGAGACATGAAGTCATGTTGTCAGTTCTAACTCTGTTGTCCAAGTAAGATTGTTTTTTCTAGTATTGGGACGCTACCACACAAATGATGCCCAGATTTCCAGTAAGGTAAAATTAGGAAGCCCAAATATCAACCTGGGCACTTGACTTAAACGAACTTGAACTGACTCCCCACATCCCTTGCATCAGGATTCTGACTAGTGGTTCTGAAGAAGATTTTTGAAGATTTTTCCTCATACTGGACTAAGTTAAACTTCAGGCTCCAATAGGGATCATAATTATTATCCTTAGGATTTGATTTTAACTAACTTGAATCTGACTCCTATTAGGATTGTATGCATCATATATCAGAAGATTCTGACTGGGGGTTCTGAAGAATAAACTTTTTAAAGAATATTCCTCATAATGTGTCCCACAGTGGGCCCAAATATTAATACAGGGACTTGATTTGATGAAATTTGGATCTGATCATCAACATAAGGATGTTGTATACCAAATTATCAAAAGATTTTGACTGGGGGTTCTGTAAAAGATTTTTAAAGAATTTTTTCCCATATTGTCCATAGTTAAAATTCAGTCTCCCATTGGGAACCCAAATATCAACTCAGGGACTTGATTTCAATAAACTTGAATCTGACCTTCCAAAGGATGCTGTAAATCATATATAAAAAGAATTCTGACTGGCAGACCTGGAGATGAAAATTTTAAAAGATTATTCCTCATATTGCAATAAGTTAAAATTTGGGCTCCTATAAGTTTGTCCAAATGTTTACCCTAAGGGAGCTCGAATATCAACCCAGGAACTTGAGTTGAACAAACTTGAATCTGACTTCCCTAAAGATGCTGTATACCAAATATCAAAAGATTCTGAGTGGTGGATGTGACAAAGAAGATTTGTAAGATTATTTCCATACTGCACCAAGTTAAAAGTCAGGCTCTCATAGAACCAAATATTAATTGAGGTTCTTGATTTGAAGAAACTTGAATCTGACCTCTGTGATGGTGTCGTATACTAAATATCAAACAATTCTGACTGGTGGTTCTGGAGAAGAAAATGTTTAAAGAATATTCTGCATATTGCACTTACTTTAAATTTCAGGCTCTTATTTTGAGTGCAAACATCAACTACAGGACTTGATTTGAACAAACTTGAATCTGACCTCTTAAGGATGCTCTGTACCAAATATCAAAATGTTCTGAATGGTGGATCTAAAGAAGAGGATTTTTAATGATTCTTCCTTATACTGCACAAAGTTAAAAATTTGTGCTCTCACAGGGAACCCCAATATTAATTAGGGGACTTGATTTGAACAAACTTGAATCTTAGCTCCCCAAGGACGCTATAAACCCCAAACCAACAGTTTCAAACTGGTGGTTCTGGAGAAGAAATTTTTTAAAGAATATTCCCCACATTGCACCAAGTTAAAAAAATTCAGGGAGCCCGAATAGCAATCCAAGAACTTGATTTGAACACACTTGAATCTGACCTCTCTACGGATGCTGTATACCAAATATCACATATTCTTACAGGTGAATCTGAAGAAGGTTTTTATACATTATTCCTTATATTGCCCAAAGCTAAAACTCAGGCCCAAGTATCAACCCAGGGACTTGATTAGAACAAACTGGAATCTTACTTCCCAAAGGATGCTGTATACCAAATATTAAAAAGATTCTGAGTGGAGGATCTGAAGAAGATTTGTAAAGATTATTCCTCATACTGCATTAAGTTAAAAGACTGGCTCCCTAAGGGAGCTGAAATACTGAGGTTCTTGATTTGAACAAACTTGAATCTGACCTCAGAAAAGATATGCATCAAATATCATAAAATTCTGACTTGGGGATCTGAAGAAGATTATTGCCCATATTATTGACCCAAGTTAAAATTCAGGCTTCCGTAGAAAGCCCAAATATTAACCCAGTGACATGATTTGAACAAACTTGAATCTGACCCTTATAAGGATAGTGTATACAATGTATCAAAAGATTCTGACTATTGATGCTTCAGAAGAGGATATTTAAAGATTATTCCTCATATTGGACTAAATTAAAATTCAGGCTCCAATAGTGAGCCCAAATATTGACCCAGGAATTTGATTTTTACAAACTTGAATCTGACACCCTTAAGGATAGTGCATACCATAATCAAAAATATTCTGCTTGGGGTTTGTGAGATTTAAAAGAATATTTCTCATACTGCACAAAGTTAAAATTTGAGCTGCAATAGGAAGCACTTGGTTCAAACAAACTTGAATCTGCCCCAAAGGGGTTCTGATTCTGACTGGTTATGAAGAAGATTTCTGAAGATTATTCTACATATTGCACTAAGATGAATTTCAGCTTGCCATTTCTTTTTTTTGGGGGGGGGGGGGGGGGGGTGGGGGGGGGGTGGGGGGAAGGACACTTTCAACACCCAGGGTCCTCATGTCGAACAATTTTATGGGTGGAGGAAATCGGGAGTGCATGGATAGAACCAGTGAGCAGTGGCAAGTATGGGATTAAGTGCCTTTCCCAAGAACACAATGCATTTAACCCTGGCAGGGATTGAACCATGGACCTTCAACCACTGATCCACCATGCTCCCATTAAGAGCTCAATTATTAAGCGATTGGCTTGATTTGAAGAAATGTGAATTCAACCCGTGTGTATTTGGTTCACCACACATCAAAAGATTCTGACTAGTGGTTCTGACAAAGAAATGTTTTAAAGATTGTTTCTTATATTGGACTAAGTTAAAATTCAGGCTCCAGTAGGGAGACCAAATATTAACCCATGGACTTAGTTTGAACAAGTTAGATCTGACCTTCTGAAGGATTCTGTATTCCCAATATCAAAAGATTCTGATTGGCAGATCTGAAGAAGAAGATTTTTAAAGATTATTCCTTATACTGCACTAAGTTAAAATTTGGGGCCTCATAGATGAACTTGGGGAATTGATTTGAACAATGTGAATCTGCCCCCTGGCCCTGTAATGATGTTGTATATCAAATATCAAAAGATTCTGACAGGTGATTCTGGAGAAGATTCTCTAAAGTGTACTTCTCATATTGCACCAAATTAAAATTTGGGCTCTTCAGTTGAACCTAAATATGAACTGAAGGGCTTAATTTTAACAAACTTGCATCTGACCTCCTTATGGATGCTGTATACCAAATATCAAAAGATTCTGATTAGTGATTCTGGAGAAGAGTTTTAAAATTTTTGCAAAAATGCTCATTCAGCATTTTTCGATTACCCCCAACATTTTTTTTACCATTCCATTCTACTAGTCCTAAAGATGCTTCATACAGTTCTCTGTTGAGTACAGTTTGGGATATATGGGTCCTTGAAAATATTTCATCTCCTGGGGTTCTCAGGGGGGATGCGGGAAAGGTTTTTTTTTTAACAGGAATCAAGTGCTTCTGACTCAATAATACCACATACCAAATTTGGTTCAAAGCAGTTCATCGTTCAGAAAAAAGAAATTACAGGGAGAGATCAAAACTCTTGCCCATTCCAGTATAAAGGCAAATATTGCTCTACATGCTTTGTTTGAATAAACTTGATTCTACACCTCAAAAGGAATATCAAGACATTGTACCCACTGGTTCATGAGATTTTTTTTTAAAATCTGGGGGCATTTTCCCTCATCCCTTCCCTATCCTATGATTTGAATGAAATCTAAATGCTGTGTCAGAACAAACAATAACTTCAACTTTAACTGAAATCGGGCCAGCGGTTTTGGAGAAGTCGCAAACACCGTATTCATGGACGACAGATGGTGAGTGATCACAATAGCTTACCTGACTTTCAGTCAGATGAGCTAAAAAGTGGGGCAAATTTCCCTCCATTCCCTTACTATGGGGCATGAATGGCAAACTGATATTAACTAGAGGTGTGACTGTCCCAGATGGGCCTGTCCATATCCCTCGTCGCCCCCACCGCCATGATTATTTTAAGTCAAAAACAGGCACAACTCTGGTAAAGAAAGCCGATGAAAACTATCATCACAGGTGCACAAGTTCCCATGGTAGTGAACATCCATACCAAGTTTCAAAGGAATTGACCTCATAAACATCTGAGAAAATCTCCGCACAAAATTCAGGCATTTTAAGACAAAAAAAAAAAAAGAGCAGAACTTGGGGAAAGAAAGTGGTAGTGAACATCCATACCAAGGTTCAAAGGAAACACCTAATAAACATCCAAGAAAATCTCCGGACAAAATTCTAGGTAATTCAGGCATTCTAAGATGAAAAGGGGCATAACTCTGGCCAAAA
>CM062289.1:197809717-198033162 GCA_031216915.1 Pictodentalium vernedei
ACTCTGGGAACTTACTGCGATCAGGTATTGTAATGACAGATATAGTGATCACTTTGCAACTTTCCTAATAGAAGAAAGTAACAGAATCCAGTCACACACGCCTCACATCCCACGCGGTCCTTTAAAACGGATAACGCCAATTATTTCAAACGGTTACTTTTAACATTCGACTTCAGAAACATTTTGAATGCAACATCACCGAATGTAGCCTACTCCAACTTCTATATTATTTTCCATGAAGCGTTTGAAGATGCATTTCCTCTGAGAATAACCTCTGCCCCAAAGAAAAGGATTGAGAAAGAAATATGGATGTCCCCAGGTCTTCTTGCTTCTTCACTCCAAAAACACAAACTCTACTTGAAAAAACTAAGGTCTCCGACAGATTCAAATATTCAAACGTATAAAATCTATTGTCGAGAATTTAATAAAGTAAAACGCGCATGCAAATCCAATTACTATAATTTGATTCTAACACAGAATATATATAACACTAAAAAAACCTGAGACATCATTAAAAACGCCATCAATAAATCAAATCGTGGTGTCAGCCCTCCATCGTATAGACAGCAATACACAGCTGAACAACAATAAGTCGATTGCAGACAAATTCAACTCATTCTTCACCAATATCACATGCGACAGAATACCTTACTCTTCTAAAAACTTTTTTGAAGAAAACTGCTATTCCGACTACTACTACCAATAATAATAATAATAATAAAAATATATTTATGGGCAAATTTGAGAAGCTCCTAAACAGAGCCCCCTACAAATGCACAGTATATCACTTGAATACAGGAAATTCCAAACAGGACCAAGTTCCTGTCAATTGAATAGTCCTGTTAAATGAATGTTTTTCACACCACAAAGGGGATTCTGTTTACAGGATCCCACTGTAACAGCATTGGATTTTAAAAAGCTGTGATGTCACCAGTGGAGTAATATATCTACAACAAAATATATCCGAAGTTTAAAGATTTAAATACTTTAAATCTTGAAATTTTTATTTTTGGCAACAGCAATAAAAATTTTTCTCACATGAACATGTTGTTAACTATAATGCTCAGAAGCAGGTTTCTTGAAACCATTATTTTTTTCTAGTGGTCTAC
Source organism: Pictodentalium vernedei (assembly GCA_031216915.1). NCBI lineage: Eukaryota > Metazoa > Mollusca > Scaphopoda > Dentaliida > Dentaliidae > Pictodentalium > Pictodentalium vernedei. Next base: position 197,810,827 of record CM062289.1, read on the forward strand.
AGTAGCACTCAATAGGTCAGATGGGTCAGCCGCCCCAAGCAGCATGTCTTGGGGCGACAAAATATGTCCATAAAATCATAAAACCCAGTTGTCCACCACAGATGGTATACAGGTTCAGGTTTCCCAAGTCGACTTTGTCTATTTTTTCTCAGTTACCAGTCACTTATTCCCAATTTTACAGCTTGCAATGATCTGCAGCCTTTAAAGACTTAGACCATTTTAAAGAAATTGTATTACATCGCAACGATTGGTTTAGTAGTGGTTTAGAGGTGATTTCAAGCCAAATCTGGGCTGCCTACCAGAAACCACTGCTAACCTTAATTTATCATTATCTATATGACTCTCCCAATATTCTAAGTTGAAATACATGCTCAGAGATGAAACAGACTACTAAAATTAGAATAAGGCATTCACAGGTTGAACAGTCATGACAGATTATAATCAAGGAAAGAAACTGAAAAAACTTTTGTTTCACAGGTTAAAAAAATTCCTGAAACGACCTCCACAGCGATCTGTTTTCCACTTTGAGAAGTCCCATCCCAGGTTCCCTTCTCAAAAAGGTCAGCATAGTCCATGCATTACTGTGTTTATTTTGCTTCCACAGGAACAGAATTTCATGCTGAGCTTATTGATTCAGAATATTGTGTGCCTGTAATGTGATGAAAATGTTTATCCAATATTATTTTTTAATTGGTTTGTGTGAATTACATGAGATATTCTTCACAGTGGTGCTACTGTACTAAGGTAGAGATACATGTAGGGCAGTGAAGTGTATTTGTTTAGGATATTAGCTATAATCGGGGGCGCAGTGGCTTAGTTGGTAGAGGTGCAGGCTGCAAGCCGAGAGGTCCTCAGTTCGAATCCCACCTGCGGCAACCGCGTTGTGTCCTTGGGCAAGACACTTCACCCCGATTGCCTACATGGGGGCACGATGACGCTGTGTACTGAGGCGTACTGCACGTCGATGGTGCACATGTCTTCAACCAATCTAACCCTGCATGTGCTGCGGTGCAGAGTTCAGAGTTACGATGTTGGAGAGCTGACAGCTGCTCGTCGTTGCTGGGTGGTTCTCTCCGGCTTCCTCCACCCGTAAAACTGTCACGGTCACGATTAGCCATTGTGCATAAGTATGTGACCTTAAACATCAATAAATAAATAAATTAGCTATAATCAGTACATAGATGTATTGAAAATGCAGTGGAACTCTGTTAATTGAATAGCCACTTTGCCAATGAAAATTTTTCAATTAACAGAAGTATTCAATTAACAGGGTTTGTGTCACTTTCCTGTTTTCTAGAGATAAACTTAGCATTTATGCTATTATATCTTGTTTGACAGAGCTCCATGAGCTCTGTCAAACAAGATATAATAGATTCAATGCCTGTATTGGATGTACAGGGGTCAAATAGGTCTATAAACAAAGGAAAACTGGGGACAGTCAAGGTAATTTCCCTTCAGGTTACAAGATTTTTTATTCAATTAATGGGAGTGTACTCTATAACCTATATTCAATTAACAGGTCAAATTTGTACTGGAGGTATGGCAAATGGTTTTGTGTTGAGAAATTATATTCAGTTAACAGGGTTATTCAGTTAAGAGATATCCAATTAAGTGGGCTCCACTGTACAGACGAGAGGAGGACACCACAACAGCATTCATGTACATGTAATGTGAAAATGTTTTTATCACCAAATACATGTAGCCGATTATGGAAAAATTGTCTGCAACAGGTCTAATAAACACAGAATTTCTTACGACAATGTCATATCAGAACATTTTGAATTGGTTTTAGAAGAAAAATTAAATTCTAAATTTTTCAAGAGAATTATTTCATTAACTCTTTCTATCCAACTACATTAACATTTCCAAAAAAATGTCCCTAATGACTAAATATATTAATTTTTTCCTCCGGAAACATAGGTTATGGCCCATCATTGGAACAAGCTCAGGGAGCTTGTTGCAATGAGGGGTAATAAGCTATATATATGAAGCGGAGATTGAAAAAATAAAATGTGGTAGGTGAATTTTGTGAATTTCGCTGGTGGGTTTTCTCTATTATGTTAGATAAAGGGTTAAATTACACATTATATGGTAAAGAAAATCTCCAGTTCCATCTGACCTTTGGTGAACCTTGACTTAGAAGAATCATTTTAATGAACTTGATTTTAGAGATGTGCAATATACCATAAATACTGTTCGGTATCAGTATCAAGTCAAAACCATGCCATGGGAATCTCAATATAATGGGTACCAAAATTTGGGTATTGAAATTATCTCCGACATGAGTTAAAAAATAAAAGGCCAAATGACAAAACGTTACAAAAAATTCCTGACAAGAAGAGCCCATGGATAATGTATTCCTGACAGCACTCGCCACCGATCATATGATATAACAATAAAGCTGAGAGAAAATACCCAGGAGTATTTTCTCTCAGCCTTTTTGTTACATCAAATGACCGGTGGCAAGTATCACTGTTACTTCCAACATTTTGACAATTCTTTGTCTGCTGGGTAGTATACCAAAACCTGGTATTGGTGTGTGCATGTATTTTGTTGACACAGAATACCATACCGATAATGTGGTTAATCATTCAAAAAATACCGATACTGAAACCAAACTTAAAATATCAATACCACCTAGGTGTACTTGGTTTCATATCATATTATACAACCTTTCTAATAAGTTTTCATTGTTATTAATCTTTTCTCTGCATCTCATTTTTCAAAAGTTTTTTTATCATCTGATTGATTTGCTCAGCATTCGTTCAGCTTTTGGTGTCATTATTCACTGCTGTCCAGGGGGGTGGGGGGGGGGGGGGGCGTGGGGTCAGAAAAATATTTTCGGACACTATGCGCAAAAATGTTTTTTACAATCCTTGGTCACCCACCCACCGACCCACCCACCCACCCCATTTTTGAAGGAAAAAAAATTGTTTGCCATTTTGAAATTTGGTAGCCACCCCCAAAAATTAGAGTAAATCACACATAAACTGCTTTGATTGGCAATTTCAATGGGTATTTTTGTTGGAGCATGGTTTGTATTGTCCCAGTAACCATTCCCGACATTTAATCTACCCATAACCAGCTGATGAAGATTGGTCGGAATTTGGTCCAATTTCTTGGCAAGTTGAGGAATTTATTCAGACTTTCTCACAGACATTGACAGTCAGTGTATACCTGGGTAATCAGGAGACTATATAGCATATACTGGCATTCTACCTGAACAGTATTAAGACAGGTGTAGCAGGAACAGGGGTGAAATATGTTGAACATTTTGATGTTTTACCTGCTTTCACCACTGTATTTGCTGCTATTTCTACTACTTCTTTCTGTCTTTACCCATTTCTACACTCAATTTTAGTTTCATCAGTCTAATATGAATTTATTAAGCATTATCAAGTACACAATTCGTAGAGGCAGTTAGCTCAATGTTGTATTGAATCTGTCAGTATGATGACTTGATGAGGGGTGATTCTTTGGTATTGGAAATCCACCCCTCATAAACTGCACTGTTGCACCTTGGACGAATTGAGTAGTGCATCATTTCATGGACCGGTTTGTAAGCTTTGGTTGATTTATCTTAGCAACAGATGATAAAGTGCGAAAGAAATGGTGACCACGTTGAGTTGAAAAGGTCTACCATATCTCTCCAAATTTGGTCAGGATACATTATGGAAATTTTGGGGCTCTAGTGTGTTCAGTGACGCACCTGTGATTTTTTATTACCTTCTACACAATGAATGTCTGTTATCTTACAATATATTGGAGGCTGTTCATTCAGCTCAGAGGCTTGAAACCTATTTGCTCAAAATATGGTACAGGACCAGTGACAGGACAGTAACTTTCCAAGTGGTTGTTACAATATTCAGCCTGATCTCACTGAAACATAATACACATGCGTATCCTTTCTGACTCAGATGATCCCAACACACTTTATTCTAAGATTTAATTTTGTTCTTTATTACAGCAGATTGCTATAGTTTATTTTAAAAGAAGTTAGTTTTATTTCTATTAAAAGATAACCCAACCAGGTGTGTTATATGTGTTTGCAAAGTTTTCAGATCTCATTCACCAGGTTTCTCTCCAGACATCCAATATCTTCCTCAACATGCAGGGGTGAATGGCTGAAATTCATATTAACTCAACTGATTACCTATTGACAAACTGTTTACACCATTGTATAAACAGTTTGTTAACAGGGAATCAGTTTCCCTGTTGATAAACTCTCTATCAATAGACTATGATGTCCTGACTATTTGATGGTTCAACCTTTTTTGACAGTATATCACAAATTGAAGGGAATTGGTTTGAAGGCTACCCACCAGGCCTAGGCTTGAAAGATCAATAACAACCCTACATTTTGCTCATACATGTACATGACTGAAATTCGTAATAACATATTGAGAATCTGTGAAAGTAGTCCGTTGCATTGGGAAATGGCATTATGCCACTGTATGATGTCCACTATTTATGGTGAGAAGAGTCCTTTTATTGTCAGATCTGGTTAGATTACATTGATGTTTGATTACATAAATGATAATTTGTTTAAATTGCTTTAACTTTTTTCAAAATCGTGAACCACTGATGGTGTGGTGGGGAATGGTGAACATCTGTCCACATTCCCATGCTACTGGCCCCTATCCTGAACTACTAATCACCCCACTGTTAACCCAGAGGAGATGGAGTGGTGGCAAAAAGCCTTCACAAGTTTCCCTGATCAATATGCATCGCTTATTTGAAAGATAAGAGCTCATCAGAGCTCTTCTCGTACTGTCCTTGCTGTCCTTGCTATTTATTTCAATGTCACGATCAAGTACATTTTTCATATGTTCCTCATATATTTTCTTTATGGAAGAATCTTTTACACTACACTTTTTTATCACCAGGATGTAGCCTTGGTTGCTGATGTGATACTAAATAAATAAAGAAATAAAGAAATAAATATACATGTATTATGACTTGTGCACTCCTTCATCACCTCACAACTAGACTATTGTAATTCAATGTTAGCGGGAGTGTCCCAGTGCCTTATTCAGAAGCTTCAAAAAGTTCAGAATACTGCTGCTCGGATAATTACTGGTACCAAATGCTCTGAACACATAACTCCTGTTTTAAGACAACTACATTCGCTTCCAGTTAAACAGAGAATTGATTTCAAAATATTGATCTTAGTATTCATTTGTATCCACAAACTGCCTCCAGTTTACCTGCAAGAGCTCCTCACTGTATATAAACCATCACACACAGTCTCGGATCTAAAAACCAAATTCAACTAGTTGTACCTTTTAGCAGATCTAATCAGGCTCATGATCGTGTGTTCTCCATTGTGGGTCCCAGATTGTGGAATTCCCTGCCAATTAGTGTCAGAATTTCAGAAACTGTTGATGTCTTCAAAAGAAATCTTAAAACTTTCCTATTTACTGATGCATTCTCCTGAACCTCTCTAAAAGGCAACCAAAACAGATGTGACTGTTTTTTTCAGAAAAGTGTATTTATTTCTGTCAAGCGTTTTAGAGCACTATTTGTGGTTTTACGCTCTAGAAAATCAATTATTATTATTATTAGAGATCCTCAATTTCTCCAAAGTCCTTGTAACACTTTTTTATGATGTGTTTTACAATGATTCATCTTAAACACAGACTAATTATTAATATATGTGGGGGGTGCGGTGGCGTTATGGTAACCGGTTCTCATCAGATCACCGAAGTTAAGCAACATTGAGCCTGGTTAGTCCTTGGATGGGTGACCGTCTGAGTGATCGATTCGGACTCCTGCATTGCGTCCTTGGGCAAGGCACCCCGATGGTCCACATGGGGGCTAGATGACGCTGTGTACTAAGGCATACTGCACCTCAATGGTGCACATGTCTTCAACCAATCTAACCCTGTCTGTGCTGCAGTGCGGAGTTGCGATGTTGGGGAGCTGGCAGCTGCTCATCGTTTTCGGTGGTTCTCTCCGGGTACTCCGACTTCCTCCACCCATAAAACTGTCACCTACACTATATGACCGTGGCTGTTAATGTGTCATTAAACCTTAATAAATAAATAATAAATTAATTTTTGTGGAACAGTCCCAATAATTAAGAATATTAAACTCCAAACATTGAGACAAATATCTAGAGCAGACATGTTAACTGCAGAAAATTTTTTTCGGGGAACTTAGGGTGATTTTCAGAGAAATTAGATGAATTTCAGGAAAAAAGTATGCATACACCCAATACACAAAAGTACTAGAAAGTTTCCAGCTCTTGAATCACCACTGTCACTAGGTTGCACCCAGAAGTTCCTTGGCTAAATTTTAACAATCATTGGTTTGAATATCCTCACCTCCCTCTTTTCTTCAAACCCCTGCCCCCTCCCCTGCTGTTGTCCCCCACCTCTTCCACCACCATCTGCAGTTGCCATTTTACCAAAGTGCACCAAGCATATAATTCACTTCTGCAATGGGAAATAAAGTGTAATTTCATTTTTCATGATGCACGCAGTTTAATCCAAGTTTTCCTTTTTCAGATGATGTGTTTCTTTATATGCACCAGTTTCAGTGAGGGGATGTTTTGGCCTTTGTGGTTGAGATTTTTTCCCATCATCATTAATTCATAATTTTGTTTTCACCTGTGCAAATACCACTCGGAGAACTTTCTGGGAATTAAATCTAGTGTAAATCCTTGTTTACTGGTAACTGAATGAAGCATGTGATGCATTGAAAATTTATGCAATCAACAAAAAAAGCTTACTTTGCTGACCCTTTTGTCCATGTCACATTGTACCATTAATCTGTTGTATCCAACTTGACATAGCGCTATTAAATTTCTATGATTTTTGGAAAATGGAGATATGCAGGGTGCATTGGGGATTTGTGTGCATATATTTTTCAGAATACACACAGCCAAACAACAGTATATACATCAATAGGGATATATTATGGATAATTTAAAACAATTTAAACCACAATTGAATTCTTCTTCAGAAAATAGTGCAATCTCTGCCCATTTAAATCCACATATTTGTCACACTGCATGATATCCTTTCTACAGATTCTATAAATCCATATACTTTGCTAACTGGTGAGAAAACAGGGAAAGACAATGATTGTTTCAAGATCAATCCACAAAGAAGGTTTCACCCTAAGATTTGCACGCATTCTGGCACAAGCCATTATTATACCTTGACCAGGTAACATGTTTTTTTTTAATGAGACAGGAAGACTGCCTGCAGCAGGCAAACAGTCAAAACTTATTGTGGGATAAGTTGTTCTTTCCCTCAGGCCAAATAAAATTGTTTTTTAAATCACAAAGTTCCAACTTTTAAATTTACACTTAAAAATATTAAAATGAATATCTTTCATCTGTAAGTACAGGGATATAGTCAAACTTGAAAACTTGTGTAAAAAAAAATTGCATAACCATTTTGAGCCAACATTACCCCAATCCTATTGCACTTTCTTTTGTCAGTGTTTTTTCCTAACTGGTAGAGTGCTGAATTATTTTTAGTATTCAAAATTTGATCACTTGTCTTTGACTTGTTGCAACCTATGGGATAGATTCAATAATTTCATTTCAAAGATAATATAAAGCACATCTACAGAATATGAAGCCTTTAGGTTTCGTCACCAGCACTTCAGAACATATGTTTCCTGCAGCCTACCAGTTAATGAACTCAAAAATATAATTTCTTTCTTAAGCATTGTCCAGCTGATCTTCCTTCCACAAGTGCAATGTGATATCTCAACACCTCCCACCCCATTAGTTTAAACAATATTTATTCAATAAGTGTGCTATATCTTACAATATTGAACACGATGAAAAGTGACAATATATATAGAGAACATGAAGAATATAACATATACTAACAAAATACCTCATTATTATGTAATGGGGGATCTGACAGAAAGCTGGGAGCTTATGTTAGTCATCTCCCGGCTTATGTTAGTCATCTCCCGCCCCATTAGTGGCAAGGCAGATGAAAACACAATCCCCAAAATTCAGCCTAATCCTCAACTACTGACAAGCAATAAATATTAAATGAAGAAACCCTCCAAACAACAAAAATAGAAAGAAAACAATAGTCGCAAACATGTTTATGATAAATTTGTTTGAAACTCTAATATGAACCGGATGAATTTAGAGGAGCGAGATTAAGATTATCCAAGAAAATTTTGGGTGACTTTAGGGGGAACTTAACGCAGGGTTATCCAAATTGTGTATCCCTGAAGTATAGTGAATAACAGTGAATTCAGGAACCGTTTCAAAGATATTTACTTTCATCAATAATCTGTTTAATACACTGCTGTAAATTTCATCAAAGAGACAAAGCTGAGTGATTTTGTAGATATACCCAATTGTCTTCAATATGAGTTGAATGCCTCAAAGGAACATGTGTATCACATGACCATACAGATCACATATTTCATTGCAACTAGAAGATGTTAATATACATGGTACCGTTGGAAAAATGAAAGTGAGAAATGCCTATCCTCAGCTCTCTAGGAGTGCATGGTATATACCATACTGACTATCTGGTCATAAATTATCCAACTAGTGACTGCTACCATTAGCCATTACCCCAAACTTAAATTACTTTTTCAACATAACACCTTTAGCAGCAGTTCCAAACATTACATCTCAAAATGTATGAAAAGCACGAGAAGCATAAGTATAATTTCAGCCAACCATCTTTGGGTTGAACCCAGAGGTCCACTTTCAACCAATCATCACTGAGTTGATCCTGGAGGTCCACTTTCAGCCTGTTATCTCTGGGCAGATCATGGAGGTTGGCTTTCATCCATTAAACTTCAAGGTTGATCCTGGAGGTACACTTTTAGCCATTCACCTCTGGGTTGATACCAGAGATCCATTTTCATTCAGTAATATCTGGTTTAATCCCAGAGGTTCTTTGACTGAAATTTTGCATACATTCTGTTTTTTGTTAAGGCTGATCTGCTGGCCTAGAGTATCTCAGATTATTTCTGAACTTTTGTCTTTTAACGTATTACCTATATGATATCACAGGAAGTGATATCAAAAACTGACAGACAAGTGCATATGTCCTAAAGCAAGTTTAGTACCACTGAGGTGTTGGTGGACAGCACCTTTTCCCCTCCCATCATCTCATGAAGGCAAGATACACAATATAGAACTGTATGCTCTCATTGTCTCCTCCTCCCTCCCCTTCCCTACTTAGTTACTTAAGGCTTTTGGAGTCGACACTTAAGACAAATGATGTACCTGCTTGCTTATGTGACATACATCTGACATGCAAAGAGTTGAAAATTATCCAGGCTTCCCCTGAAGATATTTTTCTAACCTTTGGCATTAGAAACTCATAATTGATTAGTGTTTTCTTTCTGTCATATTATCAATACAGTTATTGATTTTCTAAGGTCGGAATTGCATGGATAATTACAAATGATTATATTCGTAAAGGTGGATTACAGAATCATTGTGCTACCTGGTATCAGAAGCATTTTATTTTTTTCACCGGTCACACTTTTGCTGATGTTTGTGAGAGCATTATTGAAGGTGTATAAAGAATTCAAGAATACTTCAAATTCTTTGTAATATTGGTGAAGTGGAAATGTCTGTCGATTGAAATGCATATCCTTTGCATATGATTAACAGTGCAATGTCATGTTGGGCTCATGCTTGTCTGTGAGGTATGTAATCCCAGAATATTTTTGTATCTTCTTTCACTTTGAAGACTAATTTGCTATCCCGTTAGTACTTCTGTTCTGTAAATTGAATAAACTTTTTTATTTTTGGAGTTAACTTTTTATGAGTTTTGAATCAAATCTTGTCATGGCGGTTGTGAAGCAGCCATGACTGGATTTGATTAAAATCTCAGCTCTGACAAGTTTTGAATTTTGAGAAAAAAAGGACTAAACAAGTTTGGGATTAAATTGTTAAGTGCTAGAAGCTCACCTGTGAAGTCTATTGAAATAAAATGGAAGGCAAATGGTGTTGACAAGCTGAAGGTCTTCTGGAAATGAGTTATGGTGGCTGGGCTTCTTCTGCTCCCTCAGGCAGTATTTGGGTTCTGCAGGTGGACAGTTTGGCAGGTGGGAGAATCTAAGAGTACTAGAAGAGAACAGTACTATGTTATTGTATGATTTGCAGTACAAACAAGGTAAGCAACTCTCAGACTTTCAACATACTGACGAAGCACAAGCATGGCTTAAATCCAAGTCATATTGTATAGTGGAACCTTGTAAATTGAATAACCGCTTCGACTTTGCCAGTGGAAATTATGAGTATAACACTCAGAGTTTCCTCCAGCACCAACTGTCCAGCGAAACTAGACTAAAGCACCCAGACGACCCTACTGTTGGTTGCCAAGTGGTGTGCGTGGTTTAGTTATAGTTTCACTAGGCAGATGGTGCCAAAGGAAACTCTCTTGGCATGGGTTCGAACCCCACTATGTCATTGTAAATAAGGTCAGTGTCCTTTCTTGATTCTATGACACACAGAAAATGTGAAAAAGAGACATTCTTGCTGATTTCCATGTTGTGCATTTTGTAGAATTAAGTGATGCAATTACATGATGAATATTCTATTGGATCTTGTTCGACTGAGCTCTGTCAAAAAAAAGATATAATAGATTGGATTCCTGTATTGGATGTCCTGAGGCCATATAGGTCTTAAAACAAGTGGAATTTGGTGATGGACAGGAAAATGTCTCGACATACAAGATTTTTATTCAGTTAACAGGAGCTTATACTCTATAAATTATATGCAGTTAACAGGTCACTTTGTACTGAATGTATGGTAAATGGTTTTGTGTTTGGAAGTTATATTCAATGAACAGAATTATTCAGTTATTCAATTCAGATATATTCAATTAAAAATGGTCTCCACTATAATGATAATAGTAATGATAGTGTCATTGTGCTGTCACTTGACAAATGGGGTTGAGTGTCACGCCCCTGGACACAGTGCAATTCACAGAGCAAGATCAAAAATCAAAACCTCTTGATTAACTGGTAAAGTGCCAGAAGCCACTATCATGGCTCTATTGTAAACTGCTGAAGACCACTACAGTGGCTTTACACTGTATGCATTAGCTTGATGTTTACTCAGCAGTAGAACAAAAAATTTTGTATAAAATTGTTTTGTTACAATTTATTGGATAGTGCCATAGGGCACTCTCCAATAAATTGTGACAAATCAAATGTTTATGAACAAAATTTTGATAAATCAAAGCTACACTTGCTGGAAACAATAGAATCTTTAAAAAAATACTCGCGTTACAAATCACCTTTGAAAAATAATTCAGCACTCTGCCAGTTAAAAGTCTGATGACCTAACCAAAGAGCCACAACACCCATTACTGTTAAAAAAAGTGCTAACTGGTGGACTGTACACCAATGTCACTACAAAACAGAAAGAATTTGACTGGGTACCTTGAGTGATCCGTTTGAAACTCTCAGTCAGGTTTTTTCACAAAACACCTTTACAGTTAAGATGTCACCTACCATATCTTTTTTGCATCCTCATAGGAATCCACAGAGCGAACAATAGAAAAAATTCAAATGCCCATATTTCCCAAAATGCATGGAACAAAGAATTGTTATTTTGTATACAAATCCTCAGGACCAGTAGAATCAATTGAGCCCCAAAAATTACAGCCGGTTGTATCATGGGATGTGGGTAATGGAAAAATGTTGAGTCCATTCCCTGAATTCTTATTTGTATATTTGATATACATCAGCCTTTAGGGGTTTAAATTCAAGTGTGTTCAACTTAAGTCCCTGAGTTCATATTTGGGCTCCTTATGGGTACCTGAATTTTAACTTAATATGAGGAAAATTCTTTAAAAATCTTCTTTAGATCCACCGCTCAGAATATTCTCATATTTGGTATACAGCAACCTTATGGCTGTCAGGTTATAAAATTGTTCAAATAAGGTGTATGTGTTCTTATTTGGGTTTCATATAGTAACCCAAATTTTAACTTGGTTAAATATGAGGAATATTCTTAAAAAATATTCTACTTTGGTCAACCAGTCAGAATGTTTTCATTTTTAGCTCAACTTTGACATAGTCAAATTTGAGGTTATGACATGGCTCGTCGTCCGTCTGTCTGGCCTCAACAATTCAATATGGCTCGGGCTAGAGGCCGTATTTATGAAACAATCTTTACGAAAATTCTTGGGTACCTTTGTGATCACCGTGGGACGAGAATGAGTGTTTTTGGGTGCGGTCCAAAATTCAAGATGGCCACCAGCAGCCATTTTGTACCAAAATTAGTGCAATCATTTTTTTTGTACAGAACTTCTGTATGAAAGTTCTGATTTGAATAAATTTTTGTATGAATGTTTAGTAACATGGAATACTTCACATATAATACAGGTTTTTTTCTCGTGCTGAAATTATGCAAATTAGATGAACTTTGATTTCTCAGGCTAGAGGCTGTATTTATGAACCGATCTTCATGAAACTTCTTGGGTACCTTTGTTATCACCTTGGGATGAGAACGATTGTTTTGGGGTGCGGTCTGAAATTCAAGATGGCTGCCAGCAGCCATTTTATACCAAAATTAGGTGCAATCAGTTTTTTGTACAGAACTTCTAGGACTACGTTTGTTATCATGGGACGGTAACGAGTGCTTTTGGGCTCGGCTGTGTTAATATTTGGTGTTGTTTGGGAAGGGTAAACATTATCAGCACAATCCAGTTTTCTGTTTCCAATGAGAAAAATAAAACCTCCTCTCCTGTGGGAACCCTATGAGCTAAAGATAAAAAATTCAAATACCTATATTTTAAGAAGGACTGGACAAATATTTATTAATTAGTAGGAATCAACCGTAGAAGAGTTTGAATCAAACAGGCCAAAACAATTGCTAACATTTGGCTTATGATGCACCATACAAAAGGATCCCCATTGTAACATTCACCCCATGGAGATTTCTTTTCTAGTTTAGCATCTAACTGTCACCCACCTTTACAATACTTTACCTGTACATTTGTTACATGATATGGTCAGTATTTATGTACAGACCTTTACAATACTTTACATGTACCTTTGTTATCAGGTCATTACCTAGATGTGTGTCATTGCTGTGTCACATACTATACATGTACATGTCTTACACAAGTTAAGTTACTGTGTCATTGACACTTTCATTGGTATACAGCATCCTTAGGGGGCTCAGATTTAAATTTGTTCAAATCCAGTCTGTGGGTTCATATATGGGTTCCCCAATTGAGCCTGAATTTCAAGTTTGTGCAGTATGACGAATATCAATTAAAAACCTTCATTTTGAGATCCACCTCTCAGAATCTTTTGATATTTGGTATATATCTTTGTTTGGGGGGCCAGATTTAAATTCATTCAAATCAAGTATGTGGTTCCTGATTTTTTTTTCTATGGGAACTTGAATTTCAACTTAGTGCAATAATTATTATGAAAATCATATTTGGTATTCAGCATTCCTAGTGGGGTCAGATTGAAATTTGTTTAACCAAAGCCCCTGGCTTCATGTTTGGATTCCCCATGGCAGCCCAAATTGTAACTCAGATATGAGAAATGTTCTTATTAAAATCTGCCATTTGGAATCTTTTGATATTTGTTTCACTGCATCCTTATGGGGGCAAAGTCTAGTTTGTTCGAATTAAGTTCCTAGGTTTATACTTGGCTTCCTCGTGGGAACCCAAATTTTACCTTAGTGCAATATGAGGAAAATTCTTTGAAATTATTTTTCAGATCTACCCAGATCCACCAGTCAGAATCTTTTCATATTTGATATACACCCTCCTTGGGGGAGGCAGATTCAGTTTTGTTCAAATGAAGTCCATGAGTTCATATTTGATCTCCCTATGTGAGCCCAAATTGTAAACTAAGGCAATATGAGAAATATTCTTTAACATCTACTTCTTCCAATGTACTATTCAGAAACTTCCTCATAGGGGGCAGATTGAAGTGTATTCAAACCAAGTCCATGGGTTCAAATTTAGGCTCCTTATGGAAACCCAAATTTTAAATCAGAGCAATATGAAGAAAATGCTTTAACAATCCTCACCGCCACCTGGCAGAAACTTTTCATATGTGGAATACACCATGACATCCTTGTGAAGACTGATCCAAATATGTTCAAAGCAAGTCTGTGGTTCATATTACAGCTCCCCATGGTACCCAAATTTTAACTTACTGCAATATGAGGAATTTTCATCAAAGATTATCTTCTTCATTTCCACTAGGCAAAATCTTTTGATATGTGTTAAGAAAAGTTAGAAAACCAACTTTATTTCAGTCGAATGTTCTATTTCCATTAATGATTACATCTGTTTGTGAGTGTTTGAGAACACACAACCAGAAAGCCCTAATTGGTAAGGATGTCATTGTTGACTGCCCTTTCACTCTATTTCTTCACACAACTGATGGCTTCCAGGAATATTTCACAAACTTTCAACCCAAACTTTTAATCCACTTCGGTGGTCTTTTCAGAGAGAGGCCCTTTTTTCATTTTTAGCTTAACTTGGTTTTAAGTAACAACCAATCTCCATACACTGTAGGTAGTTTTTCTATATCTTCCAAATGAAAGAAAATGTATTGTCATTGCTATAAGTAAATGCCATTACCAAGATTTTAATGGAATATTACATGCACTTTTCAACCTTAACCCTTTACCCAATGCAGACGATATCAAAATTTATTATTTTAAATATCATTTTTTAAAAACATTTTCCAAAAATTTCAACAAAACCATATCATGTGACCCCTCGTTGGAATGAGCTCGTTCCAAAGAGGTGTCACATGATATGGTTTTGTTGAAATGTTTTGAAAAATAGTATTTTTTTCAGTTGCTGAATTTCCATATTATGCGGGTGGATGTGGCCGATTTGTTGGGTAAAGGGTTAAACCATTTATCATGATGTTGTAAATGAAAAGGTGCGCAGTGGCTCAGTGGTAGACTGTTGGACTTCTATGCTAGAGTTCCTGAGTTCGATCCCCATCCGGGACGACCCACATTCTCTCCTTGGGCAAGGCACTTTATCCTGGTTGCCAACATGGGGGCTTGATGATGCTGTGTAATAAGGTGTACTGCATGTCGATGGTGCACATGTCTTCAACTGCTGTAACCCTGCTTGAACAGAGTCATAATCTGCAGTATGCAGGCAGAAAAACATTTTTAGAACACACATTCCAAGTTTTATTATGCCCCTGAAAAATCTGTCCGTCCGCCAGGAAGATTTTCGTGTCTGCACCATAATTCTGAGATGCTTCTTTGGATTTTGTTGAAACTTGGCATACATGTTACTTATGGGGAGATGATTTGTTGATTTGTTGTACAGAACAAAATTTAATTTTTGTTCGATGGAGGTCAAGGTCACAGATCAAGGTCAACTGCCTGTCAGGAAGATTTTCATGTCCGCTCCATAACTCTGAGATGCTTTGTTGGATTTTGTTGAAACTTGGCATACATGTTGCTTATGGGGAGAAGATGTGTTGCACACAATTTTTTTGTTTGTTTGATGGAGGTCAAGGTCACAGATCAAGGTCATTGTCATGTCAGGGGCATTATCACTTCCGACTGACAGTCTCGTTTTTTTGTGCAGAGTCACAGACTTTGTCATATTATTAGATAAAAGGTGAAACTTTATCATACAATAAAGTGTTAATTTCAAGTCTGAAGATTGTAGATTTAATTTTTAGTCAGGCAATTCATTTCCTATTGACGCATATTTTGGTAACTGTTTATCTGTGAGCCATATAAGTATACCAGACCAACATGTTTAATCTGCACTGACAGTAAACACAGTGCATGTAAATAGACTGTAAGTGTTCTGGCATTTTTGTAGAAATGTTTGTTTAACTTTTAACCTGAGTATTTTTAAAAATATTTTTCATCAAATCTAGTTATGGTTGTTTCACAGCAGCCATGACTAGTTTTGATAAAAAAAAATTGCAAATATATTCTGTAACCTTTACCAAATGGACAGGATATCAAATTTATTAAATTTGATTATTGCTTTTTAAAATTTTTCAAAAATTTTCTACAAAGCCATATCATGTGATCCCCTAATTAGAATAAGCTACACAAGCTCATTCCAATGAGTGATCCTCATTAAGTAAAGGATTAAACATCACTTGTGAAAAAGTTATAAATTTACAGAACAAATTGGTTTAAAAGTAGCCTAAGGATACTTATCCTAGTAGAAAGAAAGTTGCTGTCCTGGACAGAAAGACTTTCAAAAACATATAAGGAGTGTAAGAAGTTATTTCCATCTGTTGCTTGCACTTCTTTTTGGTAATCTTAACAACCTTCTAGAGTTCTAAGCACTTTCCAAATGAAAGGGGGCACGGTGGCGTTGCGGTAACCGGTTCTCGTCAGATCACCGAAGTTAAGCAACATCGAGCCCGGTTAGTCCTTGGATGGGTGACCGTCTGAGTGATCGATTTGGACTCCCGCATTGTGTCCTTGGGCAAGGCACTTAACCCTGATTGTCCACATGGGGCACGGTGACGCTGTGTACTAAGGTGTACTGCACGTCGATGGTGCGCATATCTTCAACCAGTCTAACCCTGCCTGTGCTGCAGGGTGGAGTTACGATGTTGGGGAGCTGGCAGCTGCTCGTCGTTGCTCGGTGGTTCTCTCCGGGTACTCCGGCTTCCTCCACTCGTAAAACTGTCACCGGCACGATTTGACCTTGGCTGTTAATGTGTCATTAAACCTTAATAAATAAATATTATTATTTATTTATTGGTGTTTAAGGTCACATATTTATGCACTAATAAATATTTAAATGAAAGTCAAGTTACAACATTCAGTGGTCATTTAAAAGTTAGAAGTTGATACTTGCAGTAAATCTGTATTGGAGTTTTTGTAACAGATAAAGTTTTTTTTTATATTGGTATTGTTAACCACAACGAAGGTTTTTCAGTGGAACTACCGGTAGTTATACATGTGTGCCAAAAGCTTTTAGCAAGGAAATAATTATGTTCTGTCTTTTAGAGAAGAAGAATATGATATGTATGTTTTTAGAATTCTGTATCAATGCAATACAGATTAACTTTCTTGAATAATTTTTATGTGCATGTACACAATTATGACCCACTAAAGAAAAACATCTCTACTCTAAAATCAATAAAGAAATGTTGAAAGATGAAGTACTTTATTGCATTCAACCTATACAGTCATGCAAATAATAGAGTAAAACATCAGGTGTCATTTTCAGGTAAGATGCTATTGAGTGCTTATTGTGTCTTATTCTGCCTTTATTTAGTCAATCTTAATGTCAAGGCATACAGACTCCACAGTCAAGTAACTTTCTAGTTAGAGTTGGGTGGTATAGAAAATTCAAGTTCCGTTTTAGTATCAGTATTTTTGGAATGATTTACCCTGGTATCAGTACGGTATTTGGTGTCAACAACATACAGTTAAAACTAGAAGTCCTGTCGTGAACTGTGCGCTCATCGAGGCTTAATTGCACGTAGGAATTGCGTGGAGTTGCCATATCGAATGCCATCCAAAGAACGACAGGTTCTCCTGGTTACTCATAGCAAACACAGGCAATGTTTCAACCAATGGACCTCCGGGTTACCCGGAGGTCCATTGGTTGAAACATTACTTGTGCACATGCCATATATACAGAATTTGATAGCCTTACTATGGTCCTAACGTGTAGATTAATGCTATTTGTGCGCATTTCATGACAGGACTTCTAGTTTTAACTGTACATGTATTCACACCGATACCAATAGAAGCAAAAGTTCACCATTTTACAGCAGACAAAACTGCTGAAAAGTCAGACTCTCAGAAGCAACACAGGCACTTGGATGTAACAAACAAGCTGATAGAAAATTTTAGCATTTGTCTTACATTTAATAGCCAGTGGTGACTGCCTTTAGAAATACATAGTCCATGGCTCTTGTCATGAATTTTGCATACTGCTCTGTTGTTTGTTCCGTTTATGTTTTAACTAATAAAGAAAAATTAAAAATCTTTCCTGTTCAGCCCAAATGGAAGTAATGTTCGTAGGCGATATATCCAGTTTATTTCAACTTCTTTCCTGTGCCCTGTCGTTCGTATGGAGTCTGGGTCCGAATGTAGGATTTGTATGATGAGGAAGTGTAGATCATGTATGTTATGATCTGTTTGTGAGAAGTGTATAGCAAGGGTTGTAACTCTCTTGTGTCGGATATCGGACATGTGTTCTGTTAGTCTCGTTCTAAAATTCTGTTTGGTTTCGCCCACATATTGTTTGGAGCATTTTTTGCAGGTAAGTAGGTAAATACAGTTTCTGCTTGCGCATGAGTACTTTTTTGGGCCTGGGAAGCGTCCTTTTGTTTGTGTACTTTTAAACCAAAGTGTATTGCATTTTAACTGTGGGCAGATGGTGCAGTTGACCACCTTGCAGGGAAGAAATGGGTTCATGATAGTGCGACCACTGATTTGGTTCAGTAGTCTCAGTTCCGCCCGGGTGAGCAGATCTTTCAAGTTTTTATTCCTTCTGAATGCCGTCAGTGGCATTTCATTAAAAATTTCACGACATTTGTTTGAAAAGAGTAAGATTCCCCAGTACTTCCTAATTAATTTTGAAAATGACATACTATCCGGGTTGAAGGTGCAGACAAATGGGATACGCTTTGTTTCAGTTTCTTTTTGTTTCGTGAGTAGGGCCTGCCAGCTCTGTTGTTGTGCACGCCGAAAGTCATCCATTAGGGCGTACTTATTGTACCCCCTGAGACTGTAGTGTTTGAGCATTGTTAGACCATGACGTTTGAAGTCCTCGTTGTCGCTGCATATGCGTTTGATTCTAAGGAGTTGGCCGTAGTAGCCACTCTTTTTCTGGGTTGTAGGGTGATACGAATCGGCCATGAGATAGGCATGTGAATCAGTGGGTTTCGTGTATAGATCTGTTTTCAAAGTGTTCCCTACACTGATGAGTCTAAAAAAAGACGAAACCGGTCAGGCTACTATTCATTCATTCACTACCCAACAATAGAGGAACGTGTGTGCCACCTCTTGGATTATATATAGTTTATTTGAATTATGTTTTAACTAATGTCGGGAATGTTTTTCTGTTCCAAATTTTGGGTATTATGAGATTCCCTCGGTATGGTAAATTAGTATTATTTCAATATGATACCGAACTGCATTTATGGTACACTGCTCATCTCTATTTTTGGTGTACAATCAACCCTTTACCCAACACACAAAATATCAGAATTTATTATTTAATTAGTGTTTTTTTAACTTTTTAAAAAAATGTGAACAAAATCATTTCATGTGACCCCTTATTGGAATGAACTCGACAAACTTGTTCCAATGATGGATCATATGATGTGGCTTGTTGAAGTTTTTTGACAATTTTTTTTTCATCTGCTGAATTTGAAAATTATGTGGGTGTATGTGGCCAATTATTTAAGTAAAGGGTTAAGTGATATACCATTAAGGGTGCTAAATTATTTTTGGTTGTCCAAATTTATTCATATTTCTTTGCTTTGTTTCAGTTTATGGGAAAATTACTACACTCCCTTATATACTCGCCCAAAAAAGAAAGTGTGCATTGCAGAAATTGATCAAACTCCAAAAAAATAATTTCGTAGGTGTAAAGAGTGTTAACCTGTTCATGAATAAGTTATATTGAACACCAAAACAGCTTTCCCCGTTAAAATTGCATTAACGTTAAATGACGTGCTGCACGTTTGTGAAAAGGCATGTTTTGCACGTGGAGAGTCTGAAAATTCATGCAGCAGTGTGAATCCTTGGGTATTTAAACACTAAAGTAAGGCCTTCCTATCGTTCACATTCAAACTTGCGCTGCTGTTAAAACGACTCCACATTAGCATGCCAAGATTGACAATGAATCAACGTCTCCTTGCCCTGGGTATGATTAGAGCTGGCAGAACACACAGAGAGGTTGTCCAGCATTTGAACTGCCATCGTAACACTGTAGACTGGCTAGTCCATCGACATGCACAACATGATGACGTTCGAGACCGACCCCGCTCCGGGAGACCCCGAGTCACCACTCCTGCACAAGATCGGTATATCCGTGTTGTCCATCTCCAGAACCGGCAACAAACGGCAACGACGACAGCCAGGAACCATCCCTAACCTGAGACGGATACATCCTCAAACAGTAATCAACCGGCTGAGAGAATACGGCTTACGTCCTCGAAGACCTGCAATTCGTCCGATTTTGACGTTACGTCATCGTCGTGCTCGACTGCAGTGATGTAGAGTAGGGTTAGGGTTAGCCTAACCTAACCCTAACCCTAACCTAACCCTAACCCTAACCCTAACCTAATCCTAACCCTACCCTAACCCTAACTTAACCCTAACCCTACCTAACCCTAACCTAACCCTACCCTAACCCACTTCCATGCTAACTTGTTCGCTTCCATGAGGCGTAGATGCACAGCAGTAGTCGATGCAGACGGAGGTCATACCAGATATTGAGTGTGTGACTTTTGTGTTGGACCCTTAGTGTCTTTGACTCTCCATGGCACCAAGAGTATTCGTTGTAGCGTAATGAAATTTCTCGTGTTGATCACAAATTGATTCATCTGTGATTGAATAAAATTTCCATGAATGAAAATGATATATATCTTTTTTTGGTGTTATTTTTTTGCATGCACACTTTCTTTTTTGGGAGAGTATAGAATATGAATATGAAGCCTTCACGTTGTGGTACAGTGGAGCCCACTTATTTGGATATCTCTTAATTGTATATCTCTTAATTGTATATCCCTGTTAATTGAATATAACTTCCAAACACAAAACCATTTCCCATACCTTCAGTACAAATTTTACCTGTTAATTGAATATGGATTATAGAGTAAACTCCTGTTAATTGAATAAAAAATCTTGTAACCTGTCGAGAAATTACCCTGTCTCGCCCAAGTTTCCTTTGTTTATAGACCTATTTGGCCTCAATACATCTAATACAGGCATTTAATCTATTATATCTTGTTTGACAGAGTTCATAGAGCTCTGTCAGACAAGATATAATAGAATAAATGCTAAGTTTTTTTTCTAGAATACATGAAAGTGACAATCCCTGTTAATAGAATACCCCCTTTTTAATTGAATAATTTTCATTAAAGTGGCTATTCAATTATCAGGGTTCCACTGTACCTGCAATATTTCATTTGTTGCGTTCAGCATTTTGAATCAGACCTTTGCAGGAATGTTCATCCAGAGTATTCATGGCAGAGACACTGTGGCTTATATTCATATCATGTAAATTTGTGTCCATCAAATTATGTGTATGTTTGTAGGAGCATTGAGATGAATTTGTCATGGCTGAGACTGTTAATTTGAGAGAACTAGAATTAATTGCAAGACTCTATGGTGGTGTCGAAGGACTATTTTTGGCTTTCTTATTCTTTGTATGTTTCTTTTTCTCCAAAACAATATTCACAATTGGAACCTTCATGATGGAAATTTTCCCAATGGCATGGGTCCCGAACAGAAAATCTCTCATAGTTTACCTACTGGTCAAGCTAGAAAATAAGCAGACTATCATCTGCAAAATGAGGTCCCCAGAGGGTGAATTTAGTGATGCTTCCTTGTACAACAGGGTAGCATCACTACATTTACCCTCTGGGAACCTCATTCTAAATCAGGGTCTCAAAACTAAACAGAAAGAGGTACCCAGGGGATAAATTGGCCCACTGTATGGAATAGCATCATCAAATTCACCCTCTAGGGACCTCATTTTGCAAATGCCAGACTACTTATTTTCAGGCCTGCTGCTGGTCCATAAACTGCAGATTTTCTAGTTGATTTTGTCTGATTGAGATTTTGTCTGATGGGGATTTTGTTCATAGGGCTTTTGTCCATAGGGAGTTTGCCTATAGGGATTTTGTCTGATAGGGATTTTTTCTGATTAGGATTTTGTCATGGATTCTTTTATTCTAACCCTCCATTTTTGTCCATTTTCATTTTCATAATATTATTATGAATAGTAATAACTTTGCTTGATTCGGATGCTAGTAGAAAATACTAATAGACCTTTGTCTCACCACATTTACTGGAAACCTGTATCAAAATGCTGAGTTGAAAGTCATTTGCAAATTTGGCATTCACATTCCGATTTGCACCTTGGACTCCAAGGTGTGAACAGCTCCTGATCAGATGGAGCTACCAACTAAGATCCAAGAGACACTACTAAGCTTGAAGGCTGCTCTTGCTACCACTTGCATTATCTTAAGTGCGCAAGGGCAAAATTCACTCAGCAGTGGGGATCTCCCACCCTGGTTACCCTCCAAGTGACTTGGACACACCAGGTGAAGATTCATCTACATGTATCGCAAAAAAACATTCATTCATTCATCTAAAATGGGCAATAAGGGTATAAACCATTGCCTGCACTTGATATTATATCCATGTTGCGGTCACGATTAGTCATTGTGCAAAAATATGTTGCCTTAAACACCAATAAATATATAAATAAATATTCTCATTCCAAAAATATTTTGTTTTGATAAAGTATGAGGGGTTTTGTCCACCTTTGTCATTTTTAGCTTAACTTGACAAAGTCAAGATAAGCTATTGCCATCATGTGTGCGGAAGTCTGTTAGTCTGGGAGTCTGTAAGTCTGTTCACATTTTCCTTTAGTACGGGCTACACCCTGTAGTTCTCATCCGATCATCATGAAATTTCATATGCAGGTTTGAAGGTCATGTCTAGATGAGAATGTCCCCTTTTGGTTGTGATCGGTCAACCGTGATGGCTGCCCGAGTCCAAAACCGAAAACCTTTAGCACAGTCTACAGGTCGTATTTATTAAGGGATTTCATTGTAACTTGGTAGGATGCCTCTGTATTATATCGAGATGAGAACGTCCCCTTTTGGTCATGATCTGTCAACTGTGACAGCTGCCCAAACCCGAAACCCAAAAACTTTAGCACAGTCTGCAGGTCATATTTAATATGGAGGGATTTCATTGTAACTTAGTAGGATGACTCTGTATGATGTCTGGATGAGAACGTCCTCATTTGGTCGCGATCTGTCAACTGTGATGACTGCCAGAGCCCAAAATCCGAAAACCTTTAGCACAGTCTACAGGTCATATTTATAGAGGGATTTCATTGTAACTTGGCAGGTTGACTCCATATAATGTCTAGATGATAACGTCCCCTTTTTGGTCACTCTCATTCAACCATGATGGCAGCCCGAGCCCAAAAACCCAAAGTCTTTTAGCACAGACTACAGGTCATATTTATGAAGAGATTTCGTTGTAATTTGGTAGGATGACTCAGTATAATGTCTAGGTGAGGATGTCCCCTTTTGGTTGTGATTGGTCAACCGTGATGGCTACACAAACCCAAAGCCCAAAAACCTTTAGCACAGTCTGCAGGCCGTATTTATGAAGGGATTTCATTGTAACTTGATAGGATGACTCGTTTTGGAATAATTTCACTGTAAATTAGTAACTTTTGTTGATATACATTAACTGTGAGGGCCACATACATTAACTGTGAGGGCCACATTAACCCACCCCTCAATTCATTAGTACAGTGTACACCTCATATTATTTTTATTGAAAACATAGCATACAGGGAACAGAAATTAACATATTCCCAATTATCACAATTCTTGTCTTATTTCAATGAAATGGACCATGGCCATGGACCACGTTGGATGGGTCAGAGAAGATTGGCAGATGAGTCAAGGTACTGCCTAGACCACGCAGATAGGCATTCTAGGGTCTTGAGAAGACCAGGAGAGCAATTCCATGCAGCCAACATTGCTGAGCATGACCGCTATGGTGGCGGGTCAATCATGGTCTGGGGCGGCATCAGCAGGGATGGACGTACAGAGCTCTGTGTCCCTGAATGTGGTACATTGACTGCAGAGTGGCATATTGATGAGATCCTGGATGTTCACGTCAGATTGTATGCAGGTGCAGTGGGTGATAGATTCATTCTGATGGACGATAATGCCCATCCTCATGTTGCCCATGCTGTCGGAGAGCACAGACAGAGGGAGAGGATTGAGTGTATGGACTGCCCAGCAAGATCCCCTGACCTCAATCCAATCGAACATGTCTGGAATGAGTTGTAGCTTGCAATTTCAGCCTGTCCAGTCCAGTCAAGAAGTGTGCAGGAGCTTGGTGCCATGCTGGTCCAAGAATGGAACAACATCCCACAAAGGACCACCAGGAACCTGATTGGGAGCATGAGAAGGCGTTATCAAGCTGTAATTAACAGTAATGGGTCTCATACTCGATAATGAACCCATACCAGTTCACTCCGTCAACTTTTTGGCAAATTGAAAAATTTCCTCTTTTATCAATAATATCTATTTTCCATGGTTATCGTATTCAAAAGCTAAAAAAATAATGTCAAACACAAATAAAATCTTAATTTCTGTACTTAAATCATTAAAGATGTAATTAAATAAATTTTTTTTTACACTTTTCATTACAATATTTCAACTAAAATGTAAAACAGGTAGTTGGATATACTTGGTGCTTAGCAAACTTTGAATAGCATATTATTTGAAATTTAAAAAAAAATATTTATTTACTTTTCGTTTTTTGTTGGTTTTTTCAGTGATTCACACATATACAGACAAAGCCAATTTTGATGTTCCATGTCTCTGATAATGTAAAGGTGAGCAGATTTTTTTTATTTTTTAATGTCAAGTCAATATCATAGACAACACTGTGCAGTATGCACACAAGCCTGCAAAGAATTTTTTTTTGGTGCCTGTCATTGTGGCAGGGGTGCCAACACTTTTGTGACCAAACTTGGTACCAGACACATGGGGTTACCACCCAGTAGTGTGATGTACCAGTACCAGGTCAAACAAATGTTATATATTTCTTTGATGTTTGAAGCAGAAGTACTCTGTTGAGCAGTACACCATATGAAAAGTAGGTTT
Source organism: Pictodentalium vernedei (assembly GCA_031216915.1). Classification (NCBI taxonomy): domain Eukaryota; kingdom Metazoa; phylum Mollusca; class Scaphopoda; order Dentaliida; family Dentaliidae; genus Pictodentalium; species Pictodentalium vernedei. The sequence goes on from CM062289.1 coordinate 197,835,658, forward strand.
TGATTAATTCATTCAAGCCTTGAAATAATTTTCAAACCCCTGTCTGTCACCGTGGGAGACAAAGATTAGTTTATGTATGTCAAATTCAGCTTATCACTTTTTGTTCCTAATTTTCAAGAGTGAAATGAGGTGCACATGCTCATAAAATATCAGCTGTGGGATCTATCTAATAATTTCTATGCCACACCTCAAGCCTACCCGTGCTTAGAACCCAGGTTGGTCTGGGGTGTGATGTAGAAATTATTAAATATATCCTTTTGCTGATACTTTTGTAGTGCAAGAACAGATAGACCAGAGGTGAGGTATAGTCTTAAAGAAATGACTTGTAAAATATGATGCAACAATGTTGCTGCCTTGAACTAAAAATGCAACATTTTGTTCTCATTCCTTAATTTCAACTTTCTGGCTATCGCTACCCGATATAAAAATGAATATACATCTACAGTGAAAATTTTAGTTCCCATTGATGAGGTAAGCTGCATTATTTTTTACTTGCTTTGTTTTGGCAGAAATGAAACACTGTATATGGATGTCTCGCATTCACGTCCCATGAGATTTTGTGCAATCATATCATTGTTTTTAGGGAAACTAACTACTGTTGCATGAATTCAACCAAAGTTCCACTGCCACAGTGAAGGAGATTGAGTACCACCTTGTGCATACTGCAAACTTGGGCTTCAGAATAGCTGTTTATTTTGTTCTCAGCGGTATAGAATTATAATTGATCAGTGTTGTATGATATATTTAAATGCCTTTCAAATAGGTACATATTGGTTGGGTATTGAATTGACCTCATAAATGATATGTGTGAACAGTTCTTAACTTATTGTAAAAGGCGACAACATTGATCTGTTTTTCTGGAATTCTCTTGGTCTTTATTATTATACACTCAGTGTGGAAGGTCTGATCTTGCCAAAATTATTTTAACACTTCCAGAGCATTTTTTTGTTTGATTATTTTGTGGATAGCTGTGGGGTGGTGTTATTTTTCTCTTTACTAAATTAATTTACTGCAGATTTGACCTGTTAATTATATATGGGTTGTAGCACACTGAGTTCAAAATATCATAATTTTGGGCAGCAAATTTTCCCATGATGCTACTTGAAATTTAATCAAATCAATCTTATTTGACAGAACTCTGTGAAACAAGATTGAATTGGTTGAATTCCTAGTTGCATTATGGGAAAAAATTACTTCTTTTTAGTGTTTTGAAATCACTGTGCAGAGGGTTAATTATGTATAAATCTACTGTGATTTATCAATAAATTATGCTGACAATCCTCATATTTCCCAGCTTAACCCTTTACCCAATGTAAAGACCAAAATTGTCCAGTGCTGTTCTCAAAAATCGCCAATTAATTTTCATTAATTTTTTGTTTCAAAAACATAGGTTATGACACCTCATAGGAACGAGCTCATCGAGGTTTTTTTTCTGAATTTTTTTTGCAAGTGTTTTTTTGCAAGTGTCTGCTTTTCATGTTAGGTAAAGGTTAACAGATCTCATTGGCCTCAGTATTTCCAATTCAGACTTCTGTTTCTCTGCATACTGATGTCAAAATATAAAAAAATATCACAACAATTTTTTTCCCATAATGCTACTAGGAATTTAACTGGAAGAGTACTGGAAGCCCATAGTTGGACTTTATTCTGAAGTGCAGGTACCGCAATTTAAAGGCTTCATATTCTGTGGATGTGCTTCATATTATCTTTGAAGTGATATAATTTTATCTGTTAGGATTTGCCTTGTTACAACTTATGGGAGAATGCCTCTTGGCCTCTCCCATAAATTGTAATGAGGCAAAGATGCACAAAGAAATTTTAAGGACCAAAAATAATTTAGCACTCTACCAGTTAACCAATTCAAACCAATTCAATCTTGTTCAACAGAGCACATTGAACTTTGTCAAAGTAAATTGAATTGGCTAAATTCCTAGTTGCATTATGGGAAAAATTTGCTGCTAGAAATTACGGTACTTTAACATCAGTGTGCAGAGGGTTAATCTATCATACTTTGTTTGAGAGCGATCCAGGAGCTCTTGACATTCACGATATACAAAGGATCTCAACTGAGTTCCTATCTTATCTGGAATTTATATACCTTGTCCACTAAATTTGATTTGAGCCTTGGTAAACCTCGGCTCAAATCGAATTAGTGGACATGATGTATAAGTTTGAATAAAATGTGATGAATGTTTATCACATGATCATGTTAACACTGTACTTAGAGAAAATTTGTCAAAAGAAACTATCATTTTTTGCAGCATTTTTGAATCACACACACCTTTGGATTTGAAAAATGTAAGGACGTGGTAAATAATGCTACCAGAATAAATTTTTAAATATGATGTAGATGAGGTGCACTAGAAAGAAGTGTGAATAAAAAAATAGAATAAAAGCATGTTTTGACCATGACTGATAAAGTAATTACTGTGCTATGATCATAAAAGGAAACAGAAAATTTGGGATTGTGTGCTGCTTAAAATGTACTGTTCGCTTCTGTGATATCAGCACAATAATGTGAGCATTTCAGTTTGTATAGACAAGAATATGAATTCATCACTTTGATGGTGTTGAGTAATGTTACATACAGTGTGTCGTTATTGACAAAAACATTTAACTCCTTGCATGCTGCTGGCAGGTATTCCTGCCCAGGACAGTATTTCTCTTGCCATTGAAATATGTATAATTTGGGCACATATAAGCCATGTTGCACCCTGCAAACTGAAGGGATTTTTTCACCAACAATTTCTTGAGTTAAATTTAGATGAATTTTTCATGAAATCTAGTCATGGCTGCTTCACAGCAGCCATGACTAGATTTGATGAAAAATATTTTTAAAATACCCAGTGGGTTAAGAGTTAATGATGTTACTTTCTTGAAAATATTCTCAGTGGAATTTCCTACATTTACTTTGCTTTGCATATTTCATGTGCCCAATGATCCAGTGATCAGTACTCCCGAAAGCATCTGTTAACGGGTAGAGTACTTAATCATTTTTTGTCCTAATTTGTTCATATCATTTGCATTATTAAAATTTATGGGAGAGCGCCTTTAACAATTCATATCCATACAGACTAAATAATTTCACTTCAAAGGTAATATGACTCTCCTCCACTGAGTATGAAGACATTAAGTTGCAGTATCCGTCTTTAGAGTAAAGCCCAAATATGGGTTTCCAGCACTCTACCAGTTAAAGTGTTCCACAAAAAGGGATTTTTAGAGGCATGTAGTTAACAATTAATGCACCATCAGACCCTTTAGAATCATGGAAAAGTGCAATCACTGTCACACACCAAAAGTTTAAAACCATGATCACATGGGTAATGCTGTGACATCATATCATGCAACAACATTGAATGCATATCAAGGTGTTTTGATGTTCCCAATTTTGATTTTCAATCTTTCAAAAAGCGATGAAAAATAGGGAACAGTAGTCTTAAATGACAGAAAAATAGCAGTTATCAATAGCTGAACATTTTTTAATAGCATTTTGTGATGCAAATCCAGTAACCAGGCACTGTGCATCTGTGGCAATCATGTGATAAAATAGAATAATACTTAATTGGGAAAATAGGACGTGGTAAACAATGCCTGCAGTGGAAGTCTTCTAAAGAGGGCAGTTTAGGTATAAACGATGAGCTAATCTTGACATTATACTTGTTTTGCGATCATGATATAGCTATAGATGCTGAAAGTGACCATAACTCTCCACACACTGATGTCAGAATACCAATATTTCAAGGAGCCATTTTTTCCCCCAATGCAACTAGGAATTTAACCAAGTTAGTCTTGTTTGACTGAGCTCAATAAACTCTGTCAAACAAAATAGAATTGATTAATTCCCAGTTGCATTATTGGAAAAAATTTGAAGCTTGATTATGATATTTCAACATCAGTGTGAAGGGGGTTAAACACAATAAATGAATAAATAAATTGGATTACAATTACAAAATTACCAATTTCTTGGAAATTGATTATGCCCTGTATATTGAATATTTTTCACTGACAAAATGATTATTTTAGTCCACAGGGTTCCACTATACAGTCAAAATATTTTTTTCCGATTAGCTTCTTACATGCTACTGGTGGATATTCCTGCTTAAGGCATGATTTTTCTTACCTCTGAAATTAGTTTTATTCAGGCTCATTTAATCAAATTTTTTCCCTGTAAATTAAATGGATTTTTTCACTAATGATTTCTTGAGTGAAATTAAGAGAAATTTTTTATCAAATCTAGTCAGGGCTGCTTCACAACAGCCATGAATAGATTTGATGAAAAATATCTTGAAGATACTTGCAGGTTAAGAGGTAATCCTCAAAGTGTTCTATGGCAGTGAAATTGTTTACCATTTTACAAAAATCCTGTTACGTTTTGTTCTAAACTGATTGAGGGCTAGATTATTTTTGGTTGTCTGAATTTGTTATTCAAAATTTGTTTTATTCCAAATTATTGGAGAGTGACCACAGGCACTGTCCAATAATTTGTAATAGATCAAATTTACATAAACCAAATATTATTTGCGTTTGACTGAATATGAAACATGAGCAAGAAAAACATAGGCTTTTGCTCTGGTACCCTCATTTTTTTGAAAGCCCTGAAAATGACTTATTGCACTCAACCAAAGTAAAAAATTTTCTTGGGTACTCAAGAGTTATTTGCTGATCACTGCCAAGTTGGATTATGTTTAATGTACACAAGACTAATACACCAGAAAATAACCATTGTCAAAATGTTGTAAGGGAAAAGGAAAATTGAGTAATGTTATCCATTTCGCGGTCATATGAATTTTCGGGCATGAAATATTTTGTAAATGTAATTCATCACCACCTAAAATAAGTTTTTGAATGAGACAAGAATATTTATGGTACATTTTGTCCTTTGTTGATTATCCAATCCTTGACATCATTTCTGAGAGGAAAAGAATGATGTAAAGTGTTGAAAATATCAAGAGAGAGAAAATCGGATCACTCCTACAGCTTTTAACTATGACTGTATTTGGACTGTTTAATTATCTGGGCTGGTTTGCACAGCCCAAAAGACTCTGGGAAAATCAAAAATTTGATAAACAAAAAAAAATCCTTGCTTGGCATACACGATAGTGTGTGTGATGCAAAGCAGAATTTTTATTTCATCAGTCTGAAATCTCATAACTTTGCCCCAGTGGCTTAGTTGTGGCGGAGATGGAGAATTGAGGGGACTCCCCCCTCCCCACTTTTTCTGAAAAATATTTGCCCCCTCCTTCAACACACACACATCATTTAGCTGGTTATGCCCCAGCCTTGCCCCCACAAAGAACAGAATCTTACTTTCTTCTGTGGTAGGTTGCTGGAAGTTTTAGACAATACCAACAAACTGCCTCACATTATAGCATTCAGTTCTTCAATATTATCTGATATCGTAAACTTGAAGACTTGTACATTGAAGACGAGGTGGTGATTGTTTATTGTGATCACACAAAATATAACCTGGTCAGTGTACTTCAAGTCTTACTACAATGATGGCTTGTGATACTTATTTTTAGTGCAGCTAGTCAACTTGTGTAATTTTCGGTACCATGAAAGCTACATGTAAGTGAATAGAGAATGGAACCAATCCTGTCAATATACCCCCACAAAATAAAGTTTTAGGGGGTATATAGGAGTCAACTTGTGCGTTGGTCTGTCATTGTCATTGTCGTTGTCGTCGTCGGTCCATTGCACATGTAAACTTGTGGAGCGAACTACTTCCACAGTTTTAGCCGCATTTTCATGAAACTTCACAAAAATGATCAACATGATGAGGAGCAGTGCGTGACATAATCTTTTTCTAGATCCGATTTAAGCCGGCCAACTGGCAGCCATGTTGGATTTTTTTTAATGTAAACTCTTCCACAGTTTTAGCTACATTTTCGTGAAACTTCACAAAAATGATCAACATGTTGAGGGGAAGTGTGTGACATAATTTGTTTCCCACTCAGTTTCAAGATGGCCGACTTGTGGCCATATTGGATTTTTTTTTTTACTTACAAAAATTGAATGCCCCTTCTCAGTCACCTACACTAGGCGGTATGCCATGGTGGGGGTATAGCGGAGAGTGCAAAATTATTTTTTGTTATCAAAATTTGTTCACATATTTTTGGCTTGTTACAAATTATGCCCACAGACACTCTCCCATAAATTGTAGCTCGGCAAATCCATACAGACTTTAATTTCACTTCAAAGATCATATGAAGCTCATCCACAGATTATGAAGCCAACAAGCTGCGGTACCTACACTGAAGAATAAAGCCCAAATAAGGCCATCCTGTACTCTACCAGTTAACAATTTCTGTTTACATCTTGGTTGAGCAAAAGGGAATGGAGTTATTGAAAGATCGCCTTCCTCCCTAGCAGAAACCCTTGTACCTATTAAATTTGTGACTTTGTGACATAGCTTTATGATTGATATAATCTCAACCACAATTACATTGCAGGTAAATTAAAATTCATTACTTGTATCTGCTTTTGAGAAAATCAGCTCTCCCTGTGAGTGTTAATTCAGAACAACTGCTGTGTGTATCCTTGCATTTTGACTGCTGCTAGTGGAGTTCTAAGTTATTTTTGGTACTCTATCAATAATTGTTATGTTATAGTTTGTTGAGAGTGTATATAGGCACTTTCCAGTAAATGGTAACAAAACAACTGTGAAGACAAATTGCAATTTGCTTCTTGAGAAAATAAAGCTTTTGCTAAGAATTTGACAACTTTATTATGGCATGTTCACCAAAAAAAAGTAAAGCCAAATATGGGCTTCTTGCCTTGAACCAGTTTAATCCTTTTATGTGGTACATGATCGGAAATTGTTCTCACCACTATTTATGAAATTGTGTCATGTAACATCATTTTATCAGCTCAACGGAATATCTTCATGAAGTACTGATCTAGGAATATTCTAGCCAATCAGATTAGTTTTGTGCTACGGGTGATTATCACTGTTAGTGGTGTCTTATAAATTTGAGTGAAACTGTTTAGGAAAGAGTAAATATAACCATAAAATTATGATTCTGTCCTAATGGATGAGCCCTACATGTACATGCAGAGAGTGTGGTTTGTATCAGCTTGAATTTAAACTGAGTCATAATCCATTTCATATTTTGTTGTGTTAATTAATATTATTTTTTTAAATACATCTTGAAATGGGTTCAATGATAAAAAATTCCAGCCTCCATTTTAGCCAGGACAGACAGGCCTGTACAAATCGGAAAATAAAAAAACACGAAAAAGAATTTCCTTAACATTTTTTCAGGCAACCTGTGTTTTCTCAAGTAAGCCTTTTTAATATTAATTAATTAAGCAAGAAAAGGGCAAAGTAATACTGTCCAGCTTTTTAGCTCACCAACTTTAGTTGTGTGAGCTTATGGCATGGCTCGATCGGTCGGCGTCGGCGTCGGCGTCAGCGTACGTGTCCAATAATGTTAAAGTTTCTGTTTAGGTCACTTATTCGCCCTATTTCCATATCATGGCTTTTATAATACTGCTATATGATGATTATTATCATTTTACCATGATTTAACCCCTCATACCCAACATTTTAGCCATTTTTCTTGACATTTTTAGTTGCGTTTAGTTTTCTGTTTAGCTCAGAATTTCATGTTTAGCTAAGTGTTTAGGTCAGCTGCTGTGCTCCTTCTCTTCCAATGGCACTTATATTCATCATACATGTTTCTCAGTATCATTGTTCCATGATTAACCCCTCATACCCTGCATTTTAAACATTTTTCTTGACATTTTTAGTTGCGTTTAGTTTTCTGTTTAGCTCGGAATTTCATGTTTAACTTAGTGTTTAGGTCAGCTGCTGTGCTCCTTCTCTTCCCATGGCACTTATATTCATTATACATGTTCCTCAGTATCATTGTTCCATGATTAACCCCTCATACCCTGCATTTTAAACATTTTTCTTGACATTTTTAGTTGCGTTTAGTTTTCTGTTTAGCTCGGAATTTCATGTTTAACTTAGTTTTTAGGTCAGCTGCTGTGCTCCTTCTCTTCCCATGGCACTTATATTCATTATACATGTTCCTCAGTATCATTGTTCCATGATTAACCCCTCATACCCTGCATTTTAAACATTTTTCTTGACATTTTTAGTTGCGTTTAGTTTTCTGTTTAGCTCAGAATTTCATGTTTAAGTGTTTAGGTCAGCTGCTGTGCTCCTTCTCTTCCAATGGCACTTATATTCATCATACATGTTTCTCAGTATCATTGTTCCATGATTAACCCCTCATACCCTGCATTTTAAACATTTTTCTTGACATTTTTAGTTGCGTTTAGTTTTCTGTTTAGCTCGGAATTTCATGTTTAACTTAGTGTTTAGGTCAGCTGCTGTGCTCCTTCTCTTCCCATGGCACTTATATTCATTATACATGTTCCTCAGTATCATTGTTCCATGATTAACCCCTCATACCCTGCATTTTAAACATTTTTCTTGACATTTTTAGTTGCGTTTAGTTTTCTGTTTAGCTCGGAATTTCATGTTTAACTTAGTGTTTAGGTCAGCTGCTGTGCTCCTTCTCTTCCCATTGCACTTATATTCATTATACATGTTCCTCAGTATCATTGTTCCATGATTAACCCCTCATACCCTGCATTTTAAACGTTTTTCTTCACATTTTTAGTTGCGTTTAGTTTTCTGTTTAGCTCAGAATTTCATGTTTAACTAAGTGTTTAGGTCAACTGCTGTGCTCCTTCTCTTTCCATGGCACTTATATTCATCATACATGTTCCTCAGTATCATTGTTCCATGATTAACCCCTCATACCCTACATTTTAAACATTTTTCTTGACATTTTTAGTTGCGTTTAGTTTTCTGTTTAGCTCGGAATTTCATGTTTAACTTAGTGTTTAGATCAGCTGCTGTGCTCCTTCTCTTCCCATTGCACTTATATTCATTATACATGTTCCTCAGTATCATTGTTCCATGATTAACCCCTCATACCCTGCATTTTAAACGTTTTTCTTCACATTTTTAGTTGCGTTTAGTTTTCTGTTTAGCTCAGAATTTCATGTTTAACTAAGTGTCTAGGTCAGCTACTGTGCTCCTTCTCTTCCCATGGCACTTATATTCATCATACATGTTCCTCAGTATCATTGTTGCATGATTAACCCCTCATACCCTGCATTTTAAACATTTTTCTTGACATTTTTAGTTGCGTTTAGTTTTCTGTTTAGCTCGGAATTTCATGTTTAACTTAGTGTTTAGGTCAGCTGCTGTGTTCCTTCTCTTCCCATGGCACTTATATTCATCATACATGTTCCTCAGTATCATTGTTCCATGATTAACCCCTCATACCCTGCATTTTAAACATTTTTCTTGACATTTTTATTTGCGTTTAGTTTTCTGTTTCGCTCAGAATTTCATGTTTCACTTAGTGTTTATGTCAGTTTCTGTGTTTTACTTTTACGAGGTTGTGTTTAGGTAAGCTTTGTCGCATGTTATGACCCTGTTTGATACAGTTCTTGTGTTTGCCAAAGTTACTATCAAAGAGGAATGTTGATGAGCTATAGGGCGTTGGCGTCCTTCTTGTTAGAACATGAATTATTCATGAGTATTTCACAATTAGTCACAAATATTCCAGAATGCTATTCACAAATATTCTAGAATATTCTAGGAACACCTAGAATATTCATGAATATTCTAGAATGCTAAATTGCACTTGGAATTTTAATGATCAAGAATATTCTATAATATCCTTGTACAGAATATTCATGAATATTCTAGAATAGTCTCCAAAATGATCACAGGCTATTGGGCAATGTGGAATATAATCAGGTATATTTGTAAATGTTAATATTCAAGAATATTCCAGATATTCTTCTAAATTGTAACATGATTCATTTTCTATGACATCATGGAATAATGGAATAATCACAAATATTTGTAAATATTTTTTATCTCATTGTTACCCCCAAAGTTTCATGTGCCTGTAACTCCGAAATCATGAAAGATGCCCCCAAAACATCCAGCACACTTCCTACAGAGTACGTAAGTTCTATGTACATACCAAATTTCCTCAAAAGCAAATGACTTTTATCCTTTGATCTTTTTGGGGATGATGAAATAAATATTTGAAATATTTAAAAGATGGCTGCATCACTTATATTCTCTCTTGTTTGTGGTAAAATGTAGTGGAACAGTTTGGAGTTTCAGAATCTAAAATTGATCTTTTAAAAAAATGTGAAATATGAAAATGGTTTAGCAGGTAGAACCAGTTGTTTTAATAAATGCACCTCTCTAAATAAGTTTCTAACAGTGCATAAAATTTTAGGGTTAAAGCTTTTGTGGTGTGGAATTTATGGTCAGAACAAAAATCCATTTTACCACAGATTCCAAGGGCAATAATTGAAAAAAAGACAAAACAAGAAGTTTTCTCATCGTAAGAAAATTAGAATTCAACTATTCATGAGCTATTCATACATTTCTATGAAGTCTGATGACCATTTTTTTTATAAAATTTTCAATTTTGTACATCACCAGCAGGAGTTAAAGTTGTTGGCAGATGCCTGTCACTGTTATTGCAAATGATAGAATGTGCAGTTGTGTGTCAGCCTGCAAACTTTAAAGTTTCTACAACAAACATATAATTCAGAATATAGAAGAAAAAGCTTTTGAGAAACAGGACAAGGGACTAGAAGAGTTGAAAAGGGGAACTTCAAACATATATGCATGATGTGACTACTCTATTCTTACATACAAAATTTGGCTATTTATTTTAACCTTACATTTCAATTTCAAAAGAAAGCTGACCATTTTTGTAAAATATTCAGTTTTGACATTTGCCTTTTGGAATTAAAGTTGTTGGCAGATGTATGTCACTGTTATGGTTGATCATAGATGATGTAGTTAAGTGCTAACATACAAAATTTCAAGTTTTTACAATGAGCAGATATCTCGGAACACAGAAAAAAATCTTTTGAGAAAACAGGGCAGGGACTGGAAGAGTTGAAGAAAAGGGACACTTCAACAATTAGTGCATCAGTGGCTACAACATTCTTAAATACAAATTCAGTTTTTAGCTCACCAACTTTAGTTGTGTGAGCTTATGGCATGGCTCGATCAGTTGGCGTCGGCATACATGCCCAATAATGTTAAAGTTTCTGTTTAGGTCACTTACTCGCCCTATTTCCCTATCATGGCCTTTATCATGCAGCTATATGATGATTATTATCATTCTACCATGATGTACCCCTCATACCCTGCATTTTAAACATTTTTCTTGATCTTTTTAGTTGCGTTTAGTTTTCTGTTTAGCTCGGAATTTCATGTTTAACTTAGTGTTTAGGTCAGCTGCTATGCTCGTTCTCTTCCCATGGCACTTATATTCATCATACATGTTCCTCAGTGTCATTGTTCCATGATTAACCCCTCATACTCTGCATTTTAAACATTTTTCTTGACATTTTTAGTTGCATTTAGTTTTCTGTTTAGCTCGGAATTTCATCTTTAACTTAGTGTTTTGGTTAGCTGCTGTGCTCCTTCTCTTCCCATGGCACTTATATTCATCATACATGTTCCTCAGTATCATTGTTTCATGATTAACCCCTCATACTCTGCATTTTAAACATTTTTTCTTGACATTTTTAGCTGCGTTTAGTTTTCTGTTTAGCTCGGAATTTCATCTTCAACTAAGTGTTTAGGTCAGCTGCTGTGCTCCTTCTCTTCCCATGGCACTTATTTCATCATACATGTTCCTCAGTACCATTGTTCTATGATTAACCCCTCCTACTCTGCATTTTAAACATTTGTTTCTTGACATTTTTAGTTGCGTTTAGTTTCTGTTTAGCTCAGAATTTCATGTTTAACTGAGTGTTTAGGTCAGCTGCTGTGCTCCTTCTCTTCCCATGGCACTTATATTCATCATACGTGTTCCTCAGTATAATTGTTCCATGATTAACCCCTCATACCCTGCATTTTAAACATTTTTCTTGATATTTTTAGTTGCGTTTAGTTTTCTGTTTAGCTCGGAATTTCATGTTTAACTTTGTATTTAGGTCAGCTGCTGTGCTCCTTCTCTTCCCATGGCACTTATATTCATCATACATGTTCCTCAGTATCATTGTTCCATGATTAACCCCTCATACTCTGCATTTTAAACATTTTTCTTGACATTTTAGTTGCGTTTAGTTTTCTGTTTAGCTCGGAATTTCATGTTTAACTTAGTGTTTAGGTCAGCTGCTGTGCTCCTTCTCTTCCCATGGCACTTATATTCATCATACATGTTCCTCAGTATCATTGTTCCATGATTAACCCCTCATACTCTGCATTTTAAACATTTTTCTTGACATTTTTAGTTGCGTTTAGTTTTCTGTTTAAGCTCAGAATGTCATGTTTACCTTGTGTTTATGTCAGTTTCTGTGTTTTACTTTTAAGAGGTTGTGTTTAGGTCAGCTTTGTCGCATGTTATGAGCCTGTTTGATACAGTTCTTGCCAAGAAGAGGAATGTTGGTGCGCTATAGGGCGTTGGCGTCCTTCTTGTTTTTAGCTTAACTTGACAAAGTCAAGCTGAGCTATTGCCATCACTTTTTCCTTTGGCACACCTCACAGGTCGCATTTATGATCAGATCATTTTGAAACTTGGTATGCTTGTTTGGGGTAACCTCTAGATGGGAGTTACCGATTTTCTTCAATTTCCGTCAAAAAATGTTGCCGCCGCCAACGTTCTCAGAACTAAGTTTAGTCAGACCACAATATTTCCCTTTGGCACACCCTACAGGGCACATTTATGATTGGATTGCTTTGAAACCTGGTATGCTTGTTTGGGGAGACCCCTAGATGGGAGCTATTGATTTTCTTCAATTTCCGTCAAAAAATGTTGCCGAGGCCAACGTTCTTAGAACTTAGTTTAGTCAGACCACAATATTTCCTTTTGGCACACCCTACAGGGCACATTTATGATTGGATTGCTTTGAAACCTGGTATGCTTGTTTAGGGTGACCTCTAGATGGGAGCTATCGATTTTCTTCAATTTCCGTCAAAAAATGTTGCCGCGGCCAACGTTCTTAGAACTTGGTTCAGTATGAAGACCTCAATATTTCCCTTCGGCACACCCTACAGGGCACATTTATGATCAGATTGCTTTGAAACCTGGCATGCTCGTTTGAGCTGACCTCTATCGATTTTCTTCCATTTCTGTCAAAAAGTGTTACCTCGGCCAACGTTCTTAGAACTTAGTTTAGTCAGACCTCAGGGTTCCCGTGCCTCCTTGAATTCTTTGAAAATCCTTGAATTTCAAAACCCACCTCCCAAGGACCTCAAAACTCCTTGAATTTTGAAGCACCTCCTGGAAACTCCTGGAATTTTGGAAAAATCGAGTTGGTTGCTCACTGGATTAATTCAGTGCCTAACATTTTCCCTTCTTCCCAACACATGGTCGCTTTATACTCCTTGAAAACCCTTGAATTTCATCCAGCTGACTCCTGGAAACTCCTTCAAAAATAGATCTGAAACTCCTGGAAACTTCTGGAATTCACTTCTCAATTTGGTGCAGGAACCCTGAACCTCAATATTTCCCTTTGGCACACCTAAAAGGGCACATTTATGATTGGATTGCTTTGAAACTTGGTATGCTTGTTTGGGGAGACCTCTAGATGGGCTATCGATTTTCTTCAATTTCCGTCGAAAAATGTTTCCGCTGCCAACGTTCTTAGAACTTAGTTTAGTCAGACCTCAATATTTCCCTTTGGCACACCCTGCAGGGCACACTTATGATTGGATTGCTTTGAAACCTGGCATGCCATGCTTGTTTGGGGTGACCTCTAGATGGGAGCTATCGATTTCCTTCAATTTCCGTCAAAGAATGATGCCGCGGCCAAGGTTCTTAGAACTTAGTTTGGTCAGACCTCATTATTTCCCTTTGGCACACCCTACAGGGCACATTTATGATTGAATTGCTTTGAAACCTGGCATGCTCGTTTGGGGTTACCTCTAGATGGGATCTAGTGATTTTCCTTGATTTCCGTCAAAAAAATGTTGCCACTGGCAATGACCTTCAATGAACTTAGTAAAAACTTAGTGCAGTTAAGCATCAGTTTTTCCCATTGACACACACTGCAGGGCACATTTATGATTAGATCGCTTGCAAACTTGGTGAGCTTATGTGGGGTGACATCTATATGGGAGCTGTCGATTTTCTTCCATTTCTGTCAAAAATTGTTGCCACTGACCTTTAAACTTAGTCAGTCCTCAATATTTCCCTTTAACACGGCCTTCAGGGCATATTTATGATTGGATCACTTTGAAATTTGGTATGTGTGTTCCATGTGACCTCTAGATGTGAGCTATTGCTTTTTTTTCATTTCCATAAAAATTTGTTGTTATCACCAACCTTTGAACTTACTGCATTTGTGCATCAACTTATCCATTTTGCACTCTCTGCAGGGTATATTTATGAATTTCCATAAAAAAACCCATTACCACAAGCAATGACCTTCTACGTAGTGCATTTGTGCATTAACATCTTCCTTTGGCATGCCCCAGAGGACACATTCATTATCAGGTTGTTTTGAAACATTGTATGCTAATGCAGGGTGACAAAGACAGGAGCTATTGATTTTCTTTTCATTTCCATCAAAAACTGTTGCTGTTAGCAACAGTCTTTGAATTTATTGCATTTGTGCATCAACATTCTTTGACATGGCCTACAGGCCACATTTATCATAGGATTGTTTTTGAACTTGGTGTGCTCATTAGGCAAGGACTTTAGATAAGAGCTGTTGATAAGCATTCATTTCTGTGAAAAAAGTTGCCATTTACAATAACCCCTGAACATACTGCATTTATGTATCAGCATTCTTCCTTTAGCCAGTCTTACAGTTTACATTTAAAAATGCATGGATTACTCTGACGTTGTGCACACACAATGCTGTTATGTTGAAATTTCATCAAATAACATTGGTACCAATGATCTTCAATTTTGCCATTTCATTTATAACTTACCAAATTCAAGTTTGTCAAGTTGAGCCACAGTGTCATTTACACTTTCATTTATGAGTTGTACCTTACATGTACATTTTTAATTTTAAATTTTGGCTTTTGCCTACTGGGGTTAAAGTTGTAGGAAGATATATGTCACTGTTATTGCAGATGAGAGTTTACTTATGTGTCAACATACAAAATCTCAAGCTTTCTACATCTAGCAGATGTGTTCACTGAGTATTCACAATGGTTAAAACATAAAGTTGACAATTTTTATAAGCCCCTAGAGTAAAATCTGGGTTACCGGTATTCATTGTCCCCTGATTTTTGCTGAGGGACTATTAAAATAGCTGTAGTCTGTGCGTCCATGTGTGCGTGCATCCCACTTTGGTTTCCCGATGATAACTTTAGTTGCAGTTGGCCAAATCAAAATCACTTCCTGCCACTATACATCTCATAGGAGAACTATTAATTATTCCAGTGTTGTGTGAGCTTATGGCATGGCTCGATCGGTCGGCATCGGCGTCGGCGTGCGTGTCCAATAATGTTAAAGTTTCTGTTTAGGTCACTTACTCGCCCTATTTTCATATCATGGCCTTTATAATGCTGCTATATGATGATTATTATCATTCTACCATGATTTAACCTCTCAAACTCTGCATTTTAAGCATTTACTTGTCATTTTTAGTTGCGTTTAGTTTTCTGTTCAGCTCAGAATTTCATGTTCAACTTGGTGTTTAGGTCATTTGCTGTGTTCCTTCTCTTCCTACGGCACTTCTATTCCTCATACATATTCCTCATTCATATTCCTCATTATCATTGTTCCATGATTTAACCCTTCTTCAGTGAATTTCTTCAAATTTTTTATCATATTTTGAACGTTAAGGTTTTCTGTTCATCTCACACTTACATATTTTCAGTGTGTTAAAGTTTTTGACACCCTTTTCATCCCATGGCCATTATATTGCTTCTATATGGTGCTTATTATCATTCTATCATTATTTAACCCTCGCCCAGTGCATTCTAAACCTTTTTCTTACCATTTTTAGCTACGTTTACTTTTCTGTTTAGCTCAGATTTTAGGTTTAACTTTGTGTTCAGGTCAGCTGCTGTGTTCCTTCTCTTCTCATGGTGCTTATATTCCTCATACATGTTCCTCATTATCATTCTAGCATCATTTAACCATGGTCCACTGAAGTTCTTCAAATTGTTCATCAACTTTTTAACGCTAACACTTACACACTTTCAGTGTGTTAAAGTTTCTGTTTAGGTCAGTTGCCGACACCATTTTCATCCCATGGCCTTTATATTGCTTCTATATTGTGCTTATTATCATTCTACCATTATTTAACCCTCGTCCAGTGTGTTTTAAACCTTTTTCTTACCATTTTTAGTTACGTTTACTTTTCTGTTTACCTCAGAATTTGTGAACTAAGGCATACTGCACGTCGATGGTGCACCTGTCTTCAACCAATGCTAGCCCTGCTTGTGTGGAGTTGGTATGTTGGGGAGCTGACAGTTGCTCGTCATTGCTCGGTGGTTCTCTCCGGGTACTCCGGCTTCCTCCACCCGTAAAACTGTCACAGTCATGGTTAGCCATTGTGCAGAAATATGTGACCTTAAACACCAATAAATAAATAAATAAATAAATAAATAAATAAATAAATAAATAAATAAATACCTCAGAATTTCATGTTTAAGTTTGTGTTTAGGTCAGCTGCTGTTTTCCTTCTCTTCCCATGGTGCTTCTATTCCATCATACATGTTCCTCATCATTCTAGCATCATTTAACCCTTGTTCAGTGATTTTCTTCAAATTTTTCATCCCATTTTTAATGTTAAGTTTCCAGTTTACTTCACACTTGAACATTTTCAGTGTGTTAAAGTTTTTGTTTAGGGCAGCTGCCGACACCCTTTTCATCCCATGGCCTTTATATTGCTTCCGTATGGTGCTTATTATCATTATACCATTATTTCATTCTCACGCAGTGCATTTTAAACCTTTTTCTTAACATTTTTTAGTTACGTTTACTTTTCTGTTTAGCTCAGAATTTCATGTTTAACTTAGAGTTTTGGTCACCTGCTGTGTTCCTTCTCTTCCCATGGTGCTTATATTCCTCATATATGTTCTTCATTATCATTGTACCATGGTTTCACACTTGTCCACTGAATTTCAATTCAAATTTCTCTTTAACTTTTGAACGTTGAGTTTTCTGTTTAGCTCACACTTAGACATTTTCAGTGTGTTAACGTTTCTATTCAGGGCAGCTGCTGACACCCTTTTCATCCCATGGCCTTTATATTGCTTTTATATGGTGCTTATTATCACTCGACCACGATTTAACCCTCACCTTATGTGTTTTAAACTGTTCTCTTTAACTTTTTTATTTATTTACTTACGTTGTGTTTTCTGTTTAGCTCAGAATTTCATGTTTAACTTAGTGTTTATGTCAGTTTCTGTGTTCCTTTTCTTCCCATGGCCTTTATATAAATCAAACATGTTCCTCATTATCATTCTACCATGATTTAACCCTCATCCAGTCAATATTTTTAAGATTTATTTCCATATTTTTAACGTTAAGTCTCTGTTTAGCTCACACCTAGACATTTTGAGTGTGCTTAAAGTTTCTGTTAAGGTCTGGCAACACCATTTGTAAAAAATCATTTCCAAGGTTCCTCATATGATCAACAATTAATAATCTAATTGTGCCATGTTGATTTTCTTTACCAGTAATTGCAAATGATAGTGCACGGAAAAGGCACTTTCCATCACCACATATGTTTTTTTTAAAACAGAGGGTTCTTCCATTTCTCTATGTAGTGTACTATCAGGTATCTGACAAACCACAGCTTTTTGAAAGTTTAAATCAAACATAGTACACTGAAGCATCTGCCAATGAAGACTGGTTAGTTCAAAGTAATACGTCTCACTTAATAATGTGGCCATTAACCCATCTGCTGTTAAAAATATTATTTTTTCAGTTTTACTTTTAAGAGGTTGTGTTTAGGTCAGCTTTGTCGCATGTTATGAGCTTGTTTGATACAGTTCTTGTGTTTGCCAAAGTTACTATCAAAGAGAAATGTTGGTGAGCTATAGGGCATTGGCGTCCTTCTTGTTCAAGGTTATTTTCATTCATAAACTTGAATATTCCACACCCAGAATATTTGTATTTAAGCCAATTGGAATAGTCAGGAATATTCTAGAATATTCCATTTCATTCATGGTTTCTGGGATTTCATGAAAACAAGATGATAAGTATACCAGTGTCAGTGCAAAGGCTCATATGGACATTATGGAACACTGCAGTTTATTTCATGAGTTTCATTTTAATCTTTTCAGTAATTCCATGCAGGTAATATGCTGTCATGTAATAAACTATTTGAAATGACTCAAAAATATCCTTTCAACAGCGTATTGCATGTACAATGCACAGTTCATTGCCATGTACAAAGAACACTTAAGTTTTGTTATCATAATGAAGTGCATTAGTCTGGTTCTGGGTGTGATAGAAATTGGAGAGAACAGCAGGCAAACAAAATTATTGTTTACCCAATTTGTCCAAGCCTGAGCCAAGAAAAACACCTTTTAAAGCACTCATCCAGTAGTTGAGCACCTAACAAAAAACATTCATTTAAACTCCCAAATCACTCATGTAGAAAATTTGAAATTAATAACTCTTGTTAGGCTTTTCCCTCTGGAAAAGACTCTTATTAGGCTTTTCCCTCTGGAAAAGACTATTGTTTTTCTACGGATTATTATTATTATTTTTTTTTTTTTTTTTCCACACATTTTGTCCGTATGATTCAAAAGCCATTTTCGAACCGATTTTCACGAAATTTTGCACACACATAGAGGGGCACAAAATCTGAAAATGTACCGAAGCGGAATTTTCGATTTAACCCTTATTTCGTCAGAATTGGCAAAAAACTGCCAAAATTGGGGTTTATCGGCACTTTCTCGAAACACGTCTTGTAGATTTTTTTTATACATTCGTCATTGCTAGACCTGTCTGTGACACGCCCTTTGATACACACGACATATCAGGCGATGCATATGGTAACCCTCCACAGACTGCCAAACATCAAAATTTTGATGAAATAGGCCGGTTTCAGGCCCCTGCTGCACCCAAACAATACACGAGAGATAAACATAACTTCCTTTATTGGGAGTGGAATTCACCGAGGATCATTTTTGTCAGTAATAAGGGTGTTCAAAAAACCAAGCGTTAACCCGTTTTGGACTGGTTAAACAGCAATACCCCCATAGAGCTAAAAAATTTGTCTTTTCCGTGGATTTCTCTAAACAAGTCTTGCAGATTTTCAAGAAAAATTTGTCACTCCCAGGCCTTGGTGTGACAATAGAATTTGCATGGACAAAATACTGCGGTGAGCATTTGTTAACTTTCCACAGGCTGCTAAAAGTAAAAATTGTGATAAAATGGGCTGTTTTTGGATGCCAACAGCACCCAATGGGTACGCCACAAAGAAACGCGCCTTCTTTTATCGAGCGCACAATCTATGCGCAAACATTTTTGTAAGTAGTAAGGGTATTCAAAAGTCGAAGTCTTAACCCATTTTGGACAGACTAAAGAGAGAGACCCCTTAAAATCTTAAAATTCCCATTTTCTGTGGATTTCTCTAAAAGCATCCTGTAAGTTTTCAAGAAAAATTGACTACTCGCAGGTCTTTGTGTGATATTACAAGTTGCATGGACAAAATATTCCGGTGAGCGTTTATTAACCCTCTAGAGGCTGCCAAGCATCGTAATTTTGTTGAAATGGGCTGTCTTCAGGCACGCACATCACCCAACGTGTACCTGAGAAATAAACATAATCTCCTTTGTTGGAAGTGGAATTCACCGAAGACCATTTTTGTAAGTAATAAGGGTATTCAAAAAACCAAGCATTAACCCATTTTGTGGTTGTTAATAGTGATACCCATCAAAGGCTTAAAGATTTATGTTTTCACTGGATTTCTTTACAAACATCTGGTAGGGTTTTCAAGAGAAAATGGCCATTGATAGGTCATGGTGTCACATTACCAGTTGATCGGATAAATTATTCCGGTAAGCATTTGTTAACCCTCCATAGGCTGCTAAATGTCAAAATTTTGAAAATAAATAGTCTGTTTTTGAACAACAACAACAACATTAAATGGGAATACAACAGAGAAACGTAACTTCTTTTACCAGACGCAAAATCAACAGGGAAACATTTTTGTAAGTAGTAAATGTATTAAAAAATCGAGGTCTTAACCCATTTTTGACTAGTTAAGGAGATATACCCCTTAAAAGCTTAAAATTCCAGTTTTCTGTGGATTTCTCAAAAACAATTTTCAAGAGCAATTGACCATTCACAGGTCTTCAAATGACATTACAAGTTGCATGAACAAAATGTTTCGGTAAGCATTTGTTAACCATCGAGAGGCTGCCAACCATAGACATTTGGAGAAAATGGGCTGTTCTTGGGCAACCATAACACCAAATGTGTACCTACGAGATAAACATAACCTCCTTCATTGGAAGTGGAATTTACCTTCGATCATTTTTGTAAGTAATGAAGATATTCACAAAACCAAGCATTAACCCTTTAGAGCTGGTTACATAGAGATACCCCTCAAAAGGTTAAAAATTTGTGTGTTCTGAGGATTTCTTTAAAAACATCCGTAGATTTTCAGGAAAAAATGGCCATTCTCAGATCTTAATGTGACATTACAAGTTGCATGTACAAAATATTCCTGTAAGCATTTGTTAACCATATGCAGGTTCTCAAACATCAAAATGTTTATAAAATAGACTGTGTTTGCGAACCCACAGCACCCGAAGTTGGGAGGAGAGATCAAAATAAGTGGAAGTAGAATTCACTGAGAATTATTTTTGGAAGTAATAAGAGTATTCCAAAAACAATACTTAACCCGTTTTGGGCTGGTTAAACAATGAAACCCATCAAAAGCTTAAAATTCCTGTTCTCCCTGGATTTCTCTGAAAACATCTTGTAGATTTTAAAGAAAAAATGGCCATTCACAGTTCTTGGTGTGACATTACAAGTTGCATGAATAAATATTCCTGTTGGCACTTGTTAAACCTCTACAAGCTGCCAGACATCAATATTTTGGATACATTTGAGATAAAATGGACCATTTTTAAATTGACACAACACTCAGTGGGTATGTGTCAAACAAACATAACTCCTTTTGTCGGTCATTGACTTGTTGGACGACGATATTGTCATTAACCCACTCCACCGTTAATGATGGTTTTTACCTAAACAATTTTTTATCTAACTGTGTCATTTGAGACTACTATCTTCTCCTTTCTCATAACATCAGTGAAGGAACTTCAGTGAGACAGTTAAAAACAATTCATCAGACACTGAGGGGGTCATGAAAAATCATGGAATCGCATCGGGAAAACCCATGATTCTCCAGAATCATAAAGTCTAGTTATTCTACTGATTATTTTTTTTTTTCCCCCCACACATTTTGTCTGTACAATTCAGAAGCCACTTTCGAACCGATTTTCACAAAATTTTGCACACTCATAGAGGGGCACAAAATCTAAAAATGTACCAAAGCGGAATTTTCGATTTAACCCTTATTTCGTCAAAATTGGCAAAAAAACTGTCAAAATTGGGATTTATAGGCACTTTCTCAAAACACGTCTTATAGATTTTTTTTAAACATTCATCATTGCTAGACCTGCCTGTGATATGACCATTGATACACAAGAGATATTAGGCGATGCATGTGGTAACCCTCCACAGGCTGTTAAACATGGAAATTTTGATGAAATGGACTGTTTTCGAGCCCCCACAGCACCCAAACGATAAATGAGAGATAAACATAACTTCATTTATTGGAAGTGAAATTCACCGAGCATCATTTTTGTAAGAGTAATAAGGGTGTTCACAAAACCAAGTGTTAACCCGTTTTGGGCTGGTTAAACAGCAATACCCCCAAAAGCTTAAAAAATCATGTTTCCCGTGGATTTCTCTAAACAAGTCTTGTAGATTTTCAAGACAAATTGCCCATGTGCAGGACTTGGTGTGACAATAGAAGCTGCATGGACAAAATACTCAGGTGAGCATTTGTTAACCATCCACGGGCTGCTAAAAGTCAAAATTGGGATAAAATGGGCTGTTTTTGGACAGCAACAGCACCCAAAGGGCACATCAGAAAGAAAAGTGCTGTCTTTTATCGAGTGCACAATTTATACGGAAACATTTTTGTAAGTAGTAAGGGTATTCAAAAGTCGAAGTCTTAACCCATTTGAGGCAGGCTAAAGAGAGATACCCCTTGAAAGCTTAAAATTCCCATTTTCTGTGGATTTCTCTAAAAGCATCTTGTAGGTTTTCAAGGAAAATTGACTACTCGCAGGTCTTTGTGTGACATTACAAGATGCATGGACAAAATATTCCAGTGAGGGTTTATTAACCCTCTACAGGCTACCAAGCATCGTAATATTGTTGAAATGGGCTGTTTTCGGACATGCACAGCACCCATTGTATACCCGAGAATTAAACATAGTCTCCTTTGTTGGAAGTGGAATTCACCGAGGACCATTTTTGTAAGTAATAAGGGTATTAAAAAAAAATAAGCGTTAACCCCTTTTGTGGTGGTTAATAGCAATACCCATCAAAAGCTTAAAAAATTCATGTTTTCCCTGGATTTCTTTACAAACATCTTGTTGGGTTTGCAAGAGAAAATGGCCATTGATAGGTCTTGGTGTCACATTACCAGTTGCATGAATAAATTATTCCGGTAAGCATTTGTTAACCCTCCATGGGCTGCTAAATGTCACAATTTTGAAAAATGGTCTGTTTTTGGACACCAACAACATCAAATGGGAATGCCACAGAGAAACATAACTTCTTTTACCGGACGAAAAACTGTTAGGGAAACATTTTTGTAAGTAGTAAGGGTATTCAAAAATCGAGGTCTTAACCCATTTTGACTGGATAAGGGGATATATCCCTTAAAAGCTTAAAATTCCAGTTTTCTGTGGATTTCTCCAAAAATATTTTCAAGAAAAATTGACAATTCGCAGGTCTTGGAGTGACATTACAAGTTTCATGGGCAAAATATTTCTGAAAGCATTTGTTAACCCTCCAGAGGCTGCCAAGCACAGACATTTTGAGGAAATGGGCTGTTCTTGGGCACCCATAACACCCAAAGTGTACCAGCGAGATAAACATAACCTCCTTCATTGGAAGTGGAATTCACCAAGGATAATTTTTGTAAGTAATGAAGGTATTGTCAAAACCAAGCATTAACCCGTTTAGGGCTGGTTACAGAGTGATACCCCTCAAAAGGTTAAAAATTCATGTTATCAGAGGATTTCTCTAAAAACGTCTCGTAGATTTTCAAGATAAAATGCACATTCTCAGATCTTAGTGTTACATTACCAGTTGCATCAACAAAATGTTCCAGTAAGCATTTGTTAACTCTCTGCAGGTTCTCAAACATCAAAATGTTGATAAAATGGGGCTGTGCTTGCATATCCACACTACCCAAAGTTAAAAGGAGAGATCAACATAAGTGGAAGTAGAATTCACTGAGAATTATTTTTGGAAGTAATAAGGGTATTCAAAAAACAACACTTAACCCGTTTTGGCCTGGACAAACAATTATACCCATCAAAAGCTTAAAATTTATGTTCTCCCTGGATTTCTCTGAAAACATCTTGTAGATTTTAAAGAAAAAATGGCCATTCACAGTTCTTGGTGTGACATTACAAGTTGCATGGAAAAATATTCCTGTTAGCACTTGTTAACTCTCTACAAGCTGCCAGACATCAATATTTTGGATACATTTGGGATAAAATGGACCATTTTCAAATAGCCACAGCACTTTGTGGGTATATGTCAAACAAACGTAACTCATTTTGTTGATCATTAACTTGTCTGACGACGATATTGATATTAACCTTCTCCACCATTAATGATGGTTTTTACCTAAACATTTTTTATCAAACTGAGTCACTTGAGACTACTATACCCACCTTTCTCATAACACCAATAAAGGAACTTCAGTCATACAGTTATAAACAATTCATTAGACACTCTGGGGTCATGAAAAATCATGGGATCTCATCTGGAAAGGCTGTGATTCTCCAGAATCATAAAGTGTAGTTTTATATCCCATTTCTGAAAACAACAAATTTAAAGACATATCTCAGCTAAACTAAGAAACCAATGAATAGCAAGCTTTCAGGGACTGCATTATTATTGAGTTGGAAGATAAGCTAACAAGTTACATCTTGAGGTGTTGTAGAGTGGCTGAAATTACTTGATAAATCAACTGACCATCAATGGATGCCATTGTAAACGGTTATTTTTATTTCCAGAGTTGTCTACAAATTTGTATGACAGTGTATGTATCACCATCCTTTAGGCTGAAACACAGTTAATTTTGAAGAATGCAAAAAACAATGACTTTCGTGACAACAATATGCATTAAATAGGCAGTTAGATCAACTCTGTGACAATAGACAACAGTTTTGAGTAACATTTGAAAGCCATATAATGTGTTCCGAGTCCTTTGAGTTTCAGTGAATGATGATACCATGGCTCGAAACGTTTTGCCTGTTCACCTGTTGCCAACATTCAGAAATTGAGCAATAACAAGTCAAAACTAGACTTTATGATTCCGGAGAATCATGGCTTTTCCCGATTAGATTCCATGATTTTTGGCTCACCAACGTTAGTTGTGTGAGCCTATGGCATAGCCCTCATGTCGGCGTCGGCGTCGGCTCTCAAATATTTTGAACTTTTGTGTACAGGTTTTGATTTTTTGGCTTTTCAAATTTTTTTTTAGTTTCAGCTTATTGCTATAGTGATTCACTATAACATTTAACTCTTTTCCAGGGTATTTTGTCGTAATATTAACCCTTTGAATCAAATTTTAGACTTATTTTGATGTTTGCGTGCAGGTTTTGATGATTTTTTTTCTCTTTCTTTCAAGTGGAGATTTACCTTGCAGCATATGTCCATGCTTTCTATTGTATGTAAACATGCATCTTAGGGCTATGTTTGTATTATTTAACCCTTTTCCTGCTGAATTACTTCAATTTTGGACTTTTATGTACAGCTTTTGGACTTAGGCTTACAGCTTCTTACTTTTATGTACAGGTTGTGATAAAAAAGAACAATTTCAAGTGAGGTTGACCTCACTGCATTTTGCAATGGTGGTTATTATAACATTGATATCTTTCCAGTGCATTTTTAAAAAATTTTAACTCTTTGAATAGATTTTTAGACTTATTTTGACGTTTGCGTGCAGGTTTTCATGTATTTTTTTTCCTTTCTTCCAAGTGTAGAGTTTCTGCATATTGCTATGGTGGTTCACTATAACATTTAACTCTTTTCCAGGGTATTTTGTCTTCATTTTAACCCTTTGAATCAAATTTTAGACTTATTTTGATGTTTGCGTGCAGGTTTTGATGTTTTTTTTTTCCTTTCTTTCAAGTGGAGATTTACCTTATGCTTTCTATTGTATGTAAACATGCATCTTAGGGCTATGTTTGTATTATTTAACCCTTTTCCTGCTGAATTACTTCAATTTTGGACTTTTATGTACAGCTTTTGGACTTAGGCTTACAGCTTCTTATTTTTATGTACAGGTTGTGATAAAAAAAAACAATTTCAAGTGAGGTTGACCTCACTGCATATTGCAGTGGTGGTTATTATAACATTGATATCTTTCCAGTGCATCTTTTAAAAAATTTTAACCCTTTGAATAGATTTTTAGACTTATTTTGACGTTTGCGTGCAGGTTTTCATGTATTTTTTTTCCTTTCTTCCAAGTGTAGATTTACCTTGTAGTATATGCTTTCTGTTGTATGTAAACATGCATCTTAGGGCTACGTTGTATTCTTTAACCCTTTTCCTGCTTAATTATTTCAATTTTGGACTTCTTTTGTTTGCAGGTTTGTATTTTTGTGCTTTTAAAAAAATGTTTTTCTTCTTTGCATATTGCTGTGGGGGTTCACGATAACATTTAACTCTTTTCCAGGGTATTTCGTCTTAATTTTAACCCTTGGAATCAAATTTTGGACTTTTTTTGACATTTGTGTGCAGGTTTTGATGTTTTTAGCTCACCTGAGCGAAGCTCAAGGGGAGCTTTACTAATCACTTTCTGTCCGTCGTCCGTCGTCGTCCGTCCGGCGTTAACTTTACATTATTGACTTCTCCTCCTAAACCACTAGCCCAATTTTATTCAAATGTTGGCTAAATGTTTATTACCTAATGCCAATTCAGATTTGTTCAAATGAAGTTGCCTCTCCTCCTGGGTGGTGCCACGCCCCCAAGGGGCACCAAAATCTTTGTAAATCTTCTTCTCATGAACCAGCAGTAGCAGAGACTTGATATTTGGTGTGCAGCTTCCTTTTGAGGTGTAGACTCAGATTTGTTCAAGAGAAGTTTGTGGGGCTATACTTGGCGTCGTTATGGGAGGGGCAAAATTTTTTGCCCCGCCCAAAATTTCTATTTTCCAAACCGAGAGGCTGATTTGAACGAAATTTTATGTGAGGGCTTATTGGGTCATGAGTACTTGATTTATGCAAAAAAAAATTTTCCCGCAGCCCCGTGGGAACCGCAGGAGCTAAAAATAGAAAAAATTTAAAACGCCCATATCTCCAAAACTGCACGGCACTGAGAATTTTTATTTGGTGTGCAGCTTCCTTAGGACCAACAGAAAGGATTGATAAAAAAAAATTGCCATCGGTTTTATCATAGGGTACAGTTTCGGGACTTTGAAAAAGTGCTGAGTCAGCACTTTTTAACACTGTAGGCAATGGGAAAAACATTAAAAAATCTTCTTCTCCAGATCCAGCAGGCAGAATCTTTTGATATTTGGTATGCAACATTGTAGGGTGGATCTGATTCAAGTTTGTTCAAATCGGCCCCCTGGGTTCATATTTGGGCTCAGTATAGGAGCCCGATTTCGAACTTAGTGCATTTCAGGCAAATTTCTTAAAAAATCTTCTTCTCCAGATCCAGCAGGCAGAATCTTTTGATATTTGGTATGCAACATTGTGGGGTGGATCTGATTCAAGTTTGTTCAAATTGGCCCTCTGGGTTTATATTTGGGCTCAGTATAGGAGCCCAAATTTGAACTTACTGCATTTCAGGCAAATTTCTTTGAAAATCTTCTTCTCCAGATCCAGCAGGCAGAATCTTTTGAGATTTGGCATGCAACATTGTAGGGTGGATCTGATTCAAGTTTGTTCAAATCGGCTCCCTAGATTCATATTTGGGCTCACTATAGGAGCTTGAATTCGAACTTAGTGCATTTCAGGCACATTTCTTCAAAAATCTTCTTCTCCAGATCCAGCAGGCAGAATCTTTTGATATTTGGTATGCAACGTTGCGGGGTAAATCTGATTCAAGTTTGTTCAAATCGGCCCCCTGGATTCATATTTGGGCTTACTATAGAAGCCCGAATTCGAACTTAGTGCATTTCAGGCAAATTTCTTAAAAAATCTTCTTCTCCAGATCCAGCAGGCAGAATCTTTTCATATTTGGTAAGCAACATTGTGGGGTGGATCTGATTCAAGTTTGTTCAAATCGGATCCCTGGGTTAATATTTGGGCTCAGTATAGGAGCCCAATTTCGAACTTAGTGCATTTCAGGCAAATTTCTTAAAAAATCTTCTTCTCCAGATCCAGCAGGCAGAATCTTTTGATATTTGGTATGCAACATTGTAGGGTGGATCTGATTCAAGTTTGTTCAAACCGGCCCCCTGGGTTCATATTTGGGCTCAGTATAGAAGCCCGATTTCGAACTTAGTGCATTTAGGCAAATTTCTTAAAAAATCTTCTTCTCCAGATCCAGCAGGCAGAATCTTTTGATATTTGGTATGCAACATTGTGGGGTGGATCTGATTCAAGTTTGTTCAAATCGGCTTCCTAGATTCATATTTGGGCTCACTATAGAAGCTCGAATTTGAACTTAGTGCATTTCATGCAAATTTCTTAAAAAATCTTCTTCTCCAGATCCACCAGGCAGAATCTTTTCATATTTGGTAAGCAACATTGTGGGGTGGATCTGATTCAAGTTTGTTCAAATCGGCCCCCTGGGTTTATATTTGGGCTCAGTATAGGAGCCCAAATTTGAACTTAGTGCATTTCAAGCAAATTTATTAAAAATCTTCTTCTCCAGATCCAGCAGGCAGAATCTTTTGATATTTGGTATGCAACATTGTGGGATGGATCTGACTCAAGTTTGTTCAAATCGGCTTCCTAGATTCATATTTGGGCTCACTATAGAAGCTTGAATTCGAACTTAGTGCATTTCAGGCAAATTTCTTAAAAAATTTTCTTCTCCAGATCCAGCAGGCAGAATCTTTTGATATTTGGTATGCAACATTGTGGGATGGATCTGATGCAAATTTGTTCAAATCGGCTCCTTAGATTCATATTTGGGCATACTATAGAAGCTTGAATTCGAACTTAGTGCATTTCAGGCAAATTTCTTAAAAAATTTTCTTCTCCAGATCCAGCAGGCAGAATCTTTTGATATTTGGTATGCAACATTGTGGGATGGATCTGATGCAAATTTGTTCAAATCGGCTCCTTAGATTCATATTTGGGCTTACTATAGAAGCTCAAATTCGAACTTAGTGCATTTCAGGCAAATTTCTTAAAAAATCTTCTTCTCCAGATCCAGCTTCAGAATCTTTTCATATTTGGTAAGCAACATTGTGGGGTGGATCTGATTCAAGTTTGTTCAAATCGGCCCCCTGGGTTTATATTTGGGCTCCGTATAGGAGCCCAAATTTTAACTTAGTGCATTTCAGGCATATTTCTTAAAAAATCTTCTTCTCCAGATCCAGCAGGCAGAATCTTTTGATATTTGGTATGCAACATTGTGGAGTGGATCTGATTGTGATTCATGAACGTATTTATTTGTAAAGTTGATAGAATCTTAGACAAAATTTGCAGAAAAGATCTACTATAGAAGGGGTGGTATCCAGGGTGAACCGTTTACCCAAATCTAGCAGTACTAATGCATTATTCACACAAATCTCCGTTCAAATTTTATGACCCCTCATTGGAACACACGCATTCAGCTCATTCCAACAAAGGTCATATGCCATGTTTTCGAGACAAAAGAATAAAAATTTTAGTTATTCATGAAATTTTTAGGCAACTGTTGTCTGTTATTCACATTGCTTCATGAAATTTCAGTACTTTTAGAAGTTACCTCAGTAATCAAGGGTTAATTCCCCTTAATTAAATGTCGCCTCTAAAAAACAACCACTTTGCATATCTTACCTTTTTACCAGCATAACTGCCAAAACTTGTCAGCATTCTTCGCAAAAATCGCTATTCAAATTTTAATTTTGTCTCTTAAACATACATGTACTTATCGCTTGTAAATACCCCATTGGAATGAGCTTTTTGAGCTCATTCCAATGAGAGGTCGCACACCATGCTTTTTGAGTCAAAAAAGCAATTTTTTAGTTATTCCAGAATTTCGTACGTAAAAACACAGCTTTATGACTTCACATTAAAATGAGCTCTCTAAGCTTGTTCCAATCAACATTCACGCACTATGTCTTTCACACAAAAAATAAAATTTTCCATTTATTCAGGAATTTTGTTTGCAAGAACACTCTTACCCCCCCCCCCCCCACCCCCCCCCCCCCCCCCCCCCACACACACACACACACAAACACAGACACACACATCTAAAAGTTCGGGCAGCAAAAAAACAGTTACTTCAATTTTTAAATGCATTATAGGAACAACTTGCCTAATCAAATTTAAATTCTTTTGCATCACTCTGTATCTAGAACAAACCATTTACCATATCTTTACGCAAAATTCTCCAGCATCATTCACAAAAAAACACCATTATTTATATATTCACATTTCTGTCTCAAAAATATACCTGATCTTCCCATACCCCTATTGGAATAAGCTATTTGAGCTTGTTCCAATGATGATAAAAAAACTAATATTTTGGAAAATTTGTGAAAATTTTTGTTTTCTTGCATGCAAATATGTACATGTAGCACATGGAAGATATCCACAGTTGGGGAGAGATGTCCAAGGCTATCTCTTCACATTCCTTGTTTGTGCTTCAAGCTAAACCAGTTTGTCTGCAGAGATAAATTTGCTTTATTAAAAATCATTGGAGATTGGCCACACACCAATGATTTTAAATAAAACTAATTTTAGGTAACAAATGTTGAACTTCAAACAAAATCTATCACTCAACCAGTTAATGTTGATGAGGCATGACATGGTGAAGGTGACCTAAAATACTTCTTAGAGTCACTTTGTCAGGTGAGCGATTAAGGCCACGTGGGGCCTCTTGTTTTACTTTTATGTGCAGGTTTTGAGGTTTGTCTTTCTTTTCTTCCAAGTGGTGACTTACCTTGTAGCATATTGCCATGGTTCCTATTTTATGTTAGGATGCTTCTTGGGGCTATTATTATATTATTTAACCCTTTAGCTGCTTATTTACTTTAATTTTGGACTTTTGTGTGCAGGTTTTGTACTTTTGTGTGCAGGTTTTGATATTTTTTTTTAAGTGGAGTTTTACCTCTCTGGCATATTGCCATGGTGGTTACTGTAACATTTTCAGGGTATTTTTCTAAATTTTAACCCTTTGAAACAAATGTGATACTTTTATGTGCAGGTTTTGAGGTTTGTCTTTCTTTTCTTCCAAGTGGATATTTTTCAAGTAAACTTTCACCTTATTGGCATATTGCCATTGTGGTTACTGTGACAGGGTATTTTTCTCAATTTTAACCCCTTAAGCAAATGTGATACTTTTTTTTACTTTTATGTGCAGGTTTTGAGGTTTGTCTTTCTTTTCTTGCAAGTGGTGACTTACTTTGTAGCATATTGCCATGGTTCCTATTTTATGTTAGGATGCTTCTTGGGCTATTTTTATATTATTTAACCCTTTATTTGCTTATTTACTTTAATTTTGGACTTTTCTGTGCAGGTTTTGTACTTTTGTGTGCAGGTTTTGATATTTTTTTTAAGTGGAGTTTTATCTCACTGGCATATTGCCACGCTGGTTATTGTAATATTTTCAGGGTATTTTTCTAAATTTTAACCCTTTGAAACAAATGTGATACTTTTTTTACTTTTATGTGCAGGTTTTGAGGTTTGTCTTTCTTTTTTTCAAAGTGGAGACTTACCTTGTAGCATATTGCCATGGTTCCTATTAATGTTAGCATGCTTCTTAGGGGTTATTATTATATTATTTAACCCTTTAACTGCTTATTTTCTTGAATTTTGGACTTTTGTGTGCAAGTTTTGAACTTTTTTTTTTTTACTCCAGCCACCCCTTTGCATTGGCCACCTGTTGGTGAGCCACGGGGTACTGATACCCCCTCTAGTTCTTGACCCCACAGTGTCTGATGAATTGTTTTTAACTGCCTCACTAAAGTTCCTTCATTGATGTTATGAGAAAGGTGAGTATAGTAGTCTCAAATGACTCGGTTTGGGTTTGATAAAAAATTGTTTAGGTAAAACCCATCATTAATGGTAGAATGGGTTAATATCAATATCAATGTTTCCCTATCAGTTTTGCGTCCGGTAAAAGAAGTTACGTTTCTCTGTGGCATTTCCATTTGATGTTCTTGGTGTCCAAAAACAGACTATTTCCTCAATTTTTTTTACATTTAGCAGCCCATGAAGGGTTAACAAATGCCTACCAGAATAATTGATCCATGCAACTGGTCATATGACACCAAGACCTATCAACGGCCATTTTCTCTTGAAAACCCCACAAAATGTTTGTAAAGAAATCCAAGGAAAACGATTTTTTAAGCTTTTGATGGGTATCCCTGTTAACCTCCCCAAAAGGGGTTAACGCTTGGCTTTTTGAATACCTTTATTACTTACAAAAATGGTCCTCTGTGAATTCCACTTCAAACAAAGGAGATTATGTTTATCTCTCATGTATACATTAGGTGCTGTGCGTGTCTGAAAACAGTCCCATGTTAACAACATTACGATGCTTAATTGGCAGCTTGTAGATGGTTAAAAAACGCTCACCGGAGTATTTTGTCCATGCAACTTGTAATGTCACATAAAGACCTACGAATAGTCAATTTGTCTTGAAACTCTACAAGTTACCGTTAGGGAAATTCACAGAAAATGGGAATTTAAAGCTTTCAAAGGATATCTCGCTTTAGCCTGCCCAAAATGGGTTAAGACGTCGACTTTTGAATACCCTTACTACTTACAAAAATGTTTCCATATAAATTGTACGCGCGATAAAAGAAGGTACTTTTCTTTGTGGTGTACCCTTTGGGTGCTGTTGGTGTGCAAAAACAGTCCATTTTATCGCAATTTTGACCTTCAGCAGCCCGGGTAGGGTTAACTAATGCTGACCGGAATATTTTGTTCTTGCGACTTGTAATGTCACACCAAGACCTGCAAATAGCCGATTTTTCTTGAAAACCTACAAGATGTTGTTAGAGAAATCCACAGAAAATGGGTATTTTAAGATTTTAATGGGTATCTCTCTTTAACCAGCCCAAAATGGGTTAAGACGTCAAATTTTGAATACCCTTACCACTTTCAAAAATATTTTCCGATCAATTTTGCGTCCGATAAATGAAGGCCCCTTTCTCTGTGGTATATCGTTTGGGTGCTCTTGGTGTCTAAAAACAGCCCATTTTATCACAATTTTTACGTTTAGCAGCTCGGGGAGGGTTAACTAATGCTGACCGGAATATTTTATCCATGCAACTTGTAATGTCACACCAAGACCTGAGAGTGACCAATTTTTCTTGAAAATCTACAAGACTCGTTTAGAGAAATCCACGGAAAACATGAAGTTTTGAGCTTTTTTGGGGTATTGCTGTTTAACCAGCCCAAAACGGGTTAACACTTGGTTTTCTGAACACCCTTATTACTTACAAAAATGATCCTCGGTGAATTCCACTTCCAATAAAGGAAGTTATGTTTACCTCTCGGGTATCGTTTGGGTGTTGTGGGGGTCTGAAACCGGCCCATTTCATCAAAATTTCGATGTTTGGCAGCCTGTGGAGGGTTACCATATGCATCGCCTAATATGTTGTGTGTATCAAAGGTTGTGTCATAGGCAGGTCTAGTAATGATGGATGTTTAAAAAAATCCTAAAGACGTGTTTCGAGAAAGTGCCGATAAACCCCAATTTTGGCAGTTTTTTGCCAATTCTGGCGAAATAAGGGTTAAATCGAAAATTCCGCTTCGGTACATTTTTAGATTTTTTGCCACTCTATGCGTGTGCCAAATTGTGTGAAAATCGGTTCGAAAATGGCTTGTGAATCGTACGGACAAAAATGTGTGGAAAAAAAACCCCCAAAAAACCCCAAACCCCCCCCCCCCCCCTGCCCCCCCCCCCCCCAAAAAAAAAAAAAAAATAATAATCCGTAGAAAAACAATAGTCTTTTCCAGAGGGAAATGCCTAATAAAACATCCCCATCGCTTGTGAAGATGAGTTAGGAATCAGTAAATGATTTGATTCTGAAATCAAAAACTCAAGATCATTGAAAATTTTATTTTAACCCTTCATTGGAAGAAATCAAAACACCAGACGTCATGATAAAAATAGCACACACATTCATTTCTGATTCAGCTGGCTACATAAAGTATATGGGGAACATCAATGAGGTAACTAACAATACAGTGCAGCTAGCCCAAAGTATTTTATTCATTTCTTTGTAAAATGCCAGCAGTACAGTGGAGCCCCCTTAATTGGATATCTTTTAACTGAATAACCCTGTTAATTGAATATAATTTCCTAACACAAAACCCATTTATCATACCTCCAGTACAAATTTGACCTGTTAATTGAATAAAGGTTATAGAGTAAACTCCTGTTAATTGAATAAAAAATCTTGTAACCTGTCAAGAAATTATCCTGACTCTCTCCCATTTTTCTTCGTTTATAGACCTATTTGGCCTCAGTACATCCAATACAGGCATTTAATCTATTATATCTTGTTTGACAGAGCTCCATGAGCTCTGTCAAACAAGATATAATAGAATAAATGCTAAGTTTATCTCTAGAATACAGGAAAGTGACACAATCCCTGTTGCTTGAATACTCCTGTTACCTGAATAATTATTTCCCCAGTTTTTTTTCAAAACGTCCATCCATCTGTGTCCGTGCATCCATCTGTACATCTGTCCATCCAGACTCTGATGTCTATTCGCATTATAACTTCAACATTACTGCTCAGATTTTGATGAAATTTGATACGGATGTTCATTATCATGAGATCTTTAAGCAGCATCAGCCGTTTTGCTGTTGTAATATTTTTTCTGTGAGTTATGGCCCTTTGAATATACAAAAATAGGCTATTTTTATCTGTTTGCCTCGTATCTCTGGTTTGGGTTATTGCATCTTAATGAAATTTGGACTGAAAATTGTTTATGGGAAAGGCTTTCAAATGAGTCTAATAATACTTCTTACTTTTCACTTTTTAGACTTATTCCCCTCTTTAACTTTGAAAATTTGCTGTTTGCCTCGTAAAATAGCCAATTCTTTGTCTGATCGCCTCATATTTCAGGTTTGGGTTATCAGATTTCAATGAAATTTGGAATGAAAATTGTTTTTGGGAAAGGCTTTCAAGTGAGTTATGTACCTGCAGTAAAACAAAGAAAATACATGCAAATCACCTCCCCCACATGTAGCATTATGCCTTTGTTCTACATCTCTTTTGTGACGGTCCGATTGTCACTAGACTTCAGTAACAGTTATTTCTAGCCTTCTCAATTACCTTGCTGTAAAACAAAGATAATAATTTTGCTGTTTACCTGTTAAAATAGCCAATTTTTTGTTGGTTCACCTCATATCTCTGTTTTGGGTTTAACGGCTCTCAATGAAATTTGGAAAGAAAATTGTTCATGGGAATAGCTTTCACAGTATCATGATTCATTTCTTCTCTTGTCATTGTTTGGCGGTATACACTGTGGGGGGGGGGGGGGGGTTATGTCCCAGAGCATGCCCCCCCCCCCCCCCTCTTGTTTTCATTGGCAAAGTGGCTAATCAATTAACAGGGTTCCACTCTATTAGACATAGAAAGCTGTTCTGGTAGTGATGGTACATAACATAATGATCCCCAAGACTGACAAAAAACAAAGTCAAAGTGTTAATTTGTTTTACAGCCCCCCAATCACCATGTATTCAGGTGTTAACCCTCTGCACTGTGATGTCAAAATGGCAAAGTTTTAGTAGCAAATATTTCCCATAATACAGTTTTATATTTAACAAAATAAGGTATAATTGGTTAAATTCATTGTTAAACGAGAAAAACAAAGTGATTGGAAAAATTTCTGTTGCTCTACCAGAGTGCTAGGTATTCAAAGTAGCAATTTTGGCGATGCATTTTCCCTCCCTGTGATCATGTTTTTATACCATGCTCACCTTTGTTACTGCCTGTGAAAAGCTGGAATGTTAAATTTTAGCTTTTAACCCCACTACCGGTGTAAAGCTTCTACTGTGGTTAGAACGTTTCCAATGGGAATTCCATTACAAAAATTTACAACTTTTAGTAGCAACTACATCCAACTTGACCTTTGACATGACCCAATTTGCCGACTTCTTTACAGAAACACTTCACGATGTTTCATTCAAACATACGATATTTTGCTGTACTATCTACTACATGCAATGATTTATTTAGTTGAAAATACCTACAATTAAATATTTAAAATAAAATTAGAAAAAGCAAGATAAAATCAGTCAACTTAGATGATATGTCTATCAAGCATTCACATGCAGCCAGAAGTACTGCCCACTGGTGCAGATGTAAACAAAACAAACCCATATGTTTGCGATAGAAAGTATCGTTTTTTCTCCATTTTAAGTGACACAGTCAATTATTTATTAAGAACATGGTATAAATAAAACAAATAGGTACGAGGGTCAGTTATCAGATTTAAACCACTCGTAGAATAAGGGTTTTAACCACTCTGCAGAGCCTTGTGGTTAAAACATTTATCCTACTCGTGGTTTAAATCTGATTATCGGCCCTAGTACCTATACCATATCTCATACCATTCAATGAGGTTCAACTCTTGAGTATTTAAATGTTTAATCTTTATCTCATATTTGGTACATAAATAGTCAGAACGCGATGTGTGTTTGAATCGGTGGGTGTTTTATATAACTCTTTGGAATGGCGTAATCATATTTCGATTGAGTCTAGGGCTCTTGCGAAATATGACTACGCCATTCCAACTCGTTATGTAAAACACCCACCGATTCAAACACACATCGCGTTCTGTGTTTATTACACAACCCATGCATTAAAATTCATTTAAATAAACAAATTTTAATTCCGATGTTTAAACCCAAAGGTTAAGAGTCTGTTTGTTTTGACTGAAGCTGTACTGATCAAATGGATCGATAAAAATTCAAAACAACCTTTTCGGAACCAGTGTTTGTTGAAATTTGTATCGCTGTTTCTCTTTGGCTGGTGCCCATTCACTCCTATCCATTTGGTGGCTATTACTGTTAGTAAAAATATAAGTACAAATTTGTACAGATTTGCAAAACAGCTGGGAGAAACATTTTTAAAAGAAGTTCGAAGCATGTCAAGATGTACGAAGATTTACCGAAATAAAGTTGACCAATTTAGATATAACGGATCCAGAAAACGAGACGGCCATGGGACTGGGTTAATGATATGGTTGGAAATGATTGGGTTTTTTTTAAAATATTATCTCATTTTTGTTCAACTAATTTTTTTTGTGAACCAACTTTATTTTGCTTTGGACGTTTTCATTTTCACACTATGCACCAGACTGTCGATAATTGTATAATGAAATTTGGAAACTTTTCGAAGCATAACAAATGACTCGATTGGAAAAGAACCAGTATGAATGTCGCTGGAAAAAAAGTTCTGGCTTTCACATCACCCATTGAATGTAGAATCATTTATGTCATAGCGGCTATTCTGTTAAATACAAAGGTTTAAAGTTGAATGGATGTGTAATAATATGGATAATTAATCCACTGACCATCAACTATAATGACCGATTAGTCTAATTCTGAAAACTGATAGTTGTGGCAGCTCTTCTGACTTACATAGTTAAGGATATATAATACCAAAAATTAACTTATGTTCATACTGACTAAGTCTGGACGACAACCACAGTGGGTCCAAAAGAATGAAACAAAAAATAACAAAATTTTAAAATTTACCTTTCTAGAAATCTACCCATCCAGCACACAGCTGTTGATGTGAAACCATTCTCCTAACCTGATTTTCACCTGCCATGGACAACTGACTGGATGAGCAGCTTTCTTGAGCCTTGAGTTCATTTTTTCTCCACTTATTTCTGTTTTACTAGAAGACTTGTCTCCATATGTCTATTATTTATTTGCCACACATTGTTTGAGGCATTTCTGTAAAGACCAGTTGTATTAGGTACTTGATAACAGTTTATTCATGATCAGTATAAGCATACAAATTATAGGTATTTTCGTCTACATCTACAATCATAATTGCACCTTCTCATGTTCAGGTTTTAGTAAAATGAATCAGCTAAAATATTTCTTTGACTTATTGTTTGCCTTTCAGTCTTGTTCAATTGATATTTCAGTTTAGGAACAATTCAGAAAACTGTTTTTTTATGCAGGAAAGCTATATCTGTGGCTGTGATACAGCAGGGAATTACCCTGACTTCGTAGGGAATGGAGTCCAGGTCCCTTCAAATAGGAAATTACCATCGTTGGGGAGAGATTGGAAATTTTGGAAATTTATAAAAAGTTTCTCATGCAGTTACTTTTGAATTACTTTGGATGTTTTCCTTCATGTCAGGGTGGAATGACACAGCCAAACATGCAGTTTAGTCTAGTCTGCATTTTCCCAATTCACCAGCCACCAATTTTCAGCATGCAGTGAACATTAGCTCTTAAAGGTTTGGACAATCTCTTGAAAATCTACTACCCTGGGGGCTTATTGAAAGGGGTTAGAGTGGGTTGGGGACATACACACTGCCCAATAACTTTTCTAGTGGGGACATTTTTGGCTGAATTAGGTTCTCAGATATCAATTTGCCCTTGATAGTGTTATTGTTTACTTTTTTATGAGACTCTGTTTGCTACACACAAATGTGTCAAAAGACTCATACAAGTGGACTGCTGTGGTACCTGATTCAGGGTTTGGGAGTCTGGCATGCCCAATTTGGATTGGTACATGTTTATTAAATAAGTTGCTTCATGACTACATATATATTTTATATAATTAAACCTTTTTTTGGTTCATGCATTTTCAGGCAAAATGCTTGGCTAAATTATTTCTTTTTTTCTGTTGATATCACAATGAACTGAAAAAACCTGCATTTAGGCCTGCTCTAAACCATGCCTCAATGCCAGTCGTTAAAATTACGCTGCACAGTGTGAATGGAAAACAACCTCTGCATGCTCATATTGTTTCAAAATGAAAAGTAATTAATATTTATCTCACCATTTTAAAAACACTTTGAAAATAAAATCAAATAAACAATGAAATCTTTATGCTTTTTATTCAATGTTTAATTTTTTATATGCAATTAAAATTAATAATAGATGATCGTCTTCGTTCATCGTTTTACCCAAATCAAATGTAAACAATGGCCGGTCATAATCATTACCAACCTGTCATAAAGATATAACTGATCGGACTGATTGAAATAAAATTGCCACCTACCTGCACTCCACAGTGCTCCCCTTTCACCATCAATTGAATGTATGTGGTTCACTGGCAAGAGTGTAAAAGAATAACAGTTGTGTATGTGATTGGACATCGAAATGAATGTTCCATCCACAGTTACAATGGGGAATGACCCACTTTAAACTCCACAAAGTAGAGAGTGTTTAAATTTATTGCCACCCAGGTTTAATTATAAGGAATGATCATTTGTTTCTGTCTATTTCTTCAGTTATGAGTTTTTTGGGGTTGATTACTCAAGAAATAGACAGAAATGAGAGTGTTTAAATTTATTGCCACCCAGGTTTAATTTTTAGGAATGATCATTTGTTTCTGTCTATTTCTTGAGTTATGAGTTTTTGGGGGTTCATAACTCAAGAAATAGACAGAAACAAACAATCATTCCTTATTTATCCACAAAAACATTTTTGTGATCACCGTAATTTACCATTTAAAAAAGATGAAGTAATAAGGAAATGATCCACCTCACAGTGAAGCTGAGATGGAGAAATTGAAGCAGAAAATATGTGAGAAAAATGAAGACAGTTGCATTCATTTTTCTGTATTTGTGTTTTCTCAGAACAATTTTAGGATAAATGAGTGCAGTTGTGTAAAATTTCAGATTCTTGAGTAGAGATTGGCAATATACCAAAAAACCGAACCGATACTGATATCATGGACAGCTGATATTGAACCTAACCAATCACTGAATACTGAAACTGTCTGATTTTTCAAATTTTCTTACATTCACTATTTACAAGGCCCTGTTAAGGCTTGATAGGGGAGCACGGTGGCTCAGTTGGTAGAGGTGCAGGCTGCAAGCCGAGAGGTCCTCGGTTCGAATCCCACCTGCGGCAACCGCGTTGTGTCCTTGGGCAAGACACTTCATCTCCATTGCCCGTGTGGGGGCACGATGACGCTCTGTACTAAGGCGTACTGCACGTCAATGGTGCGCATGTCTTCAACCAATCTAACCCTGCCTCTGCTGCAGTGCGGAGTTACGATGTTGGGGAGCTGGCAGCTGCTCGTCGTTGCTCGGTGGTTCTCTCCGGGTACTCCGGCTTCCTCCACCCGTAAAACTGTCATGATTAGCCATTGTGCATAAATATGTGACCTTAAACACCAATAAATAAATAAATAAATAAGGCTTGATAGCAGTTGAAGTGTTCATTTTGATGAAAGAAGTGGCTGATTTTCTTTTAAGTTTTGTTAACCCCCAGGGGCCTGGGCAGTTGTCCTGAATTCTCACTAGACTACAACCTGTATATGTCCAGCTGCTTATCAGTGATTTCTAGCCAAGTCTTGGCTGCCTTAACAGGCAGCCATGATTTGTCTAGAAATCACTGCCCAGGTACTTTGTCTATTGTCAGCAGGATCTCTTGAAGATGGCATGGTCAGGACACATGCTCTGAGATTGCGTATGCCTGAAATGGGGCTTTAACCCTTAAGCCCCCATATAGCCCCAAACCGCCACTGTTATATTGCATTGAAGCAGGTGCTCCCTTTTGTAATCTTTTTTATTACTCTTGTGTGCAGACTGAATTTTCCCTGGCAGTGGTTCTACATCACTGCTGGCTGCCTGTACAGGCAGCCAGCAGTGATGTAGAACCACTGCCAAGTCATCAATATCTATGTAAGCAGAAAAAGGCCATAAATATTTTAAAATTAATCTGAGGACTTAAGGGTTAAAGGTTAAGGTGTGTTTAGAACAGGTCACAAAATTACTGTAGATATGGTTTGTTTTTGTAAAAGAATGCCACTGTTGAGCTCATTGGCAGTGGTATTTGTGGTGCAACTTCTTCTGTATTTTCCTGATGTGAATTCCCCATTGGTACTATCAGCAAATCTGAGTCAAGTCAGATACTGAATACCGAACTGATACTGAGGTATACCCCCTTAAAAAAAATACCAAAGCCCATACCAAACTTAAAATTCCAGTACTGCCCATCTCTATTCCTGAGGGTTAATTGAATACACAAAGACAACAAATGCATGTATGTATATCTTATCATCCTTTGTAATGCAGTTCTCATTTATTGTTAAATGTTATCTTGGCTTGTGTACATATTGGATTTCACCCTAACTGATTTTCTTTGACTTGTTGTGACTTGTTATTTGCATATTTACAAAAGTCAGGTTATAATGTTGCTTGTCTCTGAGAAACAGTTATTGTCGTGTATTGTTTCTGAGATACATTCTTATCAATTATAGAAAACGTCAATGTCTTCCATGGTTATATTCAAACTAGGGCTTATCTCCTAATTGTTGCAAAAAATGTATCTGTAAGTATATTGGAAATCAATGTAAACAAAAAAGTAGGTAATTGGACAAAGTTCTGGGAATAATTTATTTGCATTTTGTGTAGAGTGGTGTGGTTTTAAATTTGAAATCTGGGTTCGGTTCCAGTTTTGGTTGTGTAAAAAATATGGTCTATTGTTTTTTAAATAGCTGAAATGAATTCAATAAATGAATGTGCACTCTCATTTTGTGATGCTTTCAGTTGGTAGGACATGTAAAATTCCAACTTGTATAGCAAATAATTTTATTATTATTATTATTTATTGGTGTTTAAGGTCACATATTTCTGCACAGTGGCTAATCATGACCATGACAGTTTTACAGGTGGAGGAAGCCGGAGAACCCGGAGAGAACCACCGAGCAATGGCGAGCAACTGTCAGCTCCCCAACATACTAACTCCACACAAGCAGGGTTAGCATTGGCTGAAGACAGGTGCACCATCAACATGCAGTACGCTTTAGTACACAGCGTCACCGTGCCCCCACTTGGGCAATGGGGGTGAAGTGTCTTGCTCAAGGACACAACACATTTGCCGCAGGTGGGATTCGAACCGAGGACCTCTCGGCTTGCAGTCTGCACCTCTACCTACTGAGCCACCGCGCCCCCAAATAATTTTATTAAATTCACACACATTCAAACATATCCACACCCAAGAGACATACACAAACATGAGAAATGCTCCATTCTTGATTTTGGTAGAATTTACAGAATACATGTGTGACCAGTATGGAGTTTTCACAAATGTTTTGGTCTCATTTGTAGTCTCAGAATTTATTTATTTATTAGGGTTTAACAACACTTTAACAGCCAACAGACATATCATGTCGGTGACAGTTTTATGGGTGGAGAAAGCCGGAGTACCTGGAGAGAACCATCGAGCATCGACAAGCAGCTGCCAGTTCCTCAACATCGTAACTCCGCACTGCAGCACAGGCAGTGTTAGATTTGTTGAAGACATGCGCACCATCGACGTGCAGTACGCCTTAGTACATGATGTCATCATGCCCCCATGTGGACAATCAGGGTTAAGTGCCTTGCCCAAGGACACAACGTGGGAGTCCAAATCAATCGCTTAGACGGTCACCCATCCAAGGACGAACCGGACTCGACGTTGTTTAACTTCGGTGATCTGACGAGAACCTGTAGTCTCAGATGCAATGTGAACAATATGGCTCTAAAAATTGTCCCATATGTGATTTTTCTCCCCCCCCCCCCCCCCCCATAACGAGTTGTGGGGGAGTATGGGGTATACTGGAATCACCTTGTCCATCCGTCCATCCATCATACTTTTTGTCTGTCCATCCGTAGACATAATTTTGTCCTGAGATTTACTTAGATATTTATGGACAATTGTCATCAAAATTTGGTATGAATGTTCACCACCACCACCATGGGAACCTATGCACCTGCAATTATAGTTCCGGTTGGACTATTTTTATGACCCCTGACTTAAGTCGGGTGGCATATAGTGATTGAAGTGTGCGTGTGTCTGTCCATCCATCCATGTGTGTGTGTGTTTTTGTGTGTGTTTGTGTGTGTGTGTGTGTGTGTTTGAGGTTAAAAAATCGCACTGGCACAGACATTTCCTACTGAAACGTTTTTTTTCTTTTAATATGCCGCCGAAAAAAATTGTTTTCATTTACTGAACCCCGATTGGTTTCAAACATGACAAAAAAGTACATAAAATTGATTTAAACTAAGTGATGAGCCTAGGAACTGGTTAAACTGACTGGCAATAATTGATGTTATTCACTGATGGGCTCTAATTTAGTCCTTACAAGGATGTTACGCAAGCTTTTGTTTTTCTTATAGGCTATGACAGGTCGAAGATTCAAAGGTTCATTTAATTTAGCATTGGTAAAATTGAATTCATCTTTTAATATTTTTGCTATTTCGATATTCATTCTGTTGTACGTTAAAGTGAAAGGAATGATGGACCTCCTTTCGCATTCGC
Organism: Pictodentalium vernedei; assembly: GCA_031216915.1. Classification (NCBI taxonomy): domain Eukaryota; kingdom Metazoa; phylum Mollusca; class Scaphopoda; order Dentaliida; family Dentaliidae; genus Pictodentalium; species Pictodentalium vernedei. The sequence continues at coordinate 197,878,491 of CM062289.1, forward strand.
CCTCTGATATGTTCATACCAAATGGCCAGAGGGTTTGAAGCATATTGATCCAAAAAGCTTCACGTTTTTTTCTAAATTCATCTGTTTCTTCTAATGTGTCTTTAATTGGTGGTTGTTCAATTGGGTGGATTTTGTCTTACCAACTTGACGAGGTAACTAGCCAAAAGAGTTTGCGTGTTTTGCCTTACCGAGGTAAAAAAAGACAAAAGAAACCCTTTACCTCGGTTGTTTTCCCAGAACTGTACCGGCAAAACGAGGTAGAAACCGTTAGTCCACACAAAGGACAAACAATGGTGTACCTCGGTATGTAGGGTAGACAAGACTCTGTGTGTGTGTGTGTGTGTGTGTGTGTCCGAGCCAATAACTCGAAAACTGTTAGGGCCACAGTCATCAAACTTCACACAATTATAAAGGACCATGGTTGGATGTGTCACACACCAGAGCCGGGTTCGTACCTTCAAGGTCAAGGTCACATTTCAAGGTCACACTAAAAATTGGTCAATATTCGTGTCTCAGCCATAACTCAGAAACGAATCATAGTACAATTGTTAAACTTTTTACAAATGTTAAGGACAGTCAGAAGGTGTGATGCGTATAATAGTTTCTGCCGCATCTGCAGTGTGAAGGTCACAATTGACCTTCATATGTTCATGGTCACAAATCGTGTCTCAAGCATAACTCCAAAACTATAAGGGCTACACTCATCACACTTCACACAATTATAAAGGACCATGGGTGGATGTGTCACACACCATAGCTGGGTTTGTACCTTCAAGGTCAAGGTCACATTTTGAAGGTCACACTAAAAATCAGTCAACAATCGTGTCTCAACCATAACTCAGAAATGAATCATAGTACAATTGTTAAACCTTTTACAAGTGTTAAGGACAGTCAGAAGGTGTGTCGTGTATAATAGTTTCCCCTGCATCTGCAAGGTGAAGGTCACAAGGAGGGGGACCATGTGTTACCTTAGTAACATTATTTTTGTTGTCAAAGTTATGTCCCTTCTTTTAGAATTGATGCTAGAATTTTGTGTGGAGATTTTCTCAGATGTTTATGGGTCGATTCTCTTGAAACTTGGTGTGTGTATTCACTACCATGGAACCTGTTCAACAGAGATTACAGTTTTGATAAGATTATTTTGCCAGAGTTATGCCCCTTTTTGTCTTAGAATAATTAATTTTGTCCAGAGATTTTCTCAGATGTTTATGGGTTGATTCCCTTGAAACTTGGTATGTGCATTCACTACCATGGGAACCTGCGCACCAGCGTTTATAGTTTTGATCATAATTTTTTTGCCAGAGTTATGCTCCTTTTCATCTCAGCATTCCTGAATTTTGTCCAGAGATGTTCATTGTTCGATTCTGTTGAAACTTAGTATGGATGTTCACTACCATGAGAACCTGTGCACCGGCAATTATAGATTTGATCGGGAATTTTTTGCAAGAGTAATGACACTTTTCGTCTTAGAATGTCTGAATTTTGTCCAGAGATTTTGTTGGATGTTTTCCCCGCGGAAACCCCGGGAAGTGAAGCAGTGCCTATTCACTGTGGTAAACATTCTCTGTTTTACTGGTAAAATAGAACCCAGTCACTAATGCTTGGGAGGTGCAAACCCTCCCTAAAATGGGCAACATGGCTTATTAATACTCACCCCTGGTCTTGAGTTGATACTCATGCTGTGGTCATGATTAGCCATTGTGCAAAAATATGTGACCTTAAACATCAATAAATAAATAAATTCTTGGATGTTTATTGTTCGATTCCGTTGAAACTTGGTAAGGATGTTCACTACCATGGGAACCTGTGCACCAGTGATTATAGTTTTGATCGGCCTTTCAGTTGCCAGAGTTATGCCCCTTTTTGTCTTAGAATAATTAATTTTGTCCAGAGATTTATCGGTTGCTTATGGGTCAATTTCTTTGAAACTTGGTATGGTTGTTCACTATCATAGAAACCTGTGCACCAGTGATTATAATTTTGATCAGACTTTTTTTTGCCAGAGTTATGCCCCTTTTCATCTTAGAATGCCTGAATTTTGTCCAGAGATTTTCTCAGATGTTGATGGGCCGATTCCTTTGAAACTTGGTATGGATGTTCACTACCATGGGAACCTGTGCACCTGCAATTATAGTTTTGATCAGACTTTTTTTTTACCAGAGTTGTGCCCCCCTTCGTCTTAGAATAATCATAGCAGTGGGGGCAGTGAGAGGTATCGACAGGCCCATCTGTTGTGGTTTTACCACTGGTTTGTTTTTGTGACACCCAACAGGTTTGGTTTGTGTTTTTTTTCATAAACCAAAACCAACATACTTTAACTCTTAACCTGCTGAGTATTTTCAAGATATTTATCATCAAATCTAGTTATGGCTGCTGTGAAGCAGCCATGACAAGATTTGATAAAAAAGTTCATCTATATTTTACTGAAGAAATCATTAGTGAAAAAATTCATTTAATTTACAGGGACAAAATTTTATTAAATGTGCCAGAGTTCTACTTATTTCAGTGGCAAGAGAAATCTTGTCCTAGGCAGGAATATCCACCAGCAGCATGCAAGGAGTTAAACTAAAAGTAGTGCAAGAACATTCTACTAGTTAAAATGGTTTGTTGGGTAATAAAATGTTATCCATGCTACGTCTGAATTTCTGAATGACTTCATCATAAAAATATTTTATATGAAACATTTTTTGTTAACCAGAACTTTAAACTATCAATTCGTAACTTCACTGACTTCATGAATGTCACTTCTCACTGAAGATCCTGCTAGTACAAAAACTGGATTCACTGCCTTTGGTTATGATAATCATCCATCAGCAGAAGTTTCTGAGAAAGTTGATGCTCAGTATCACAAAACTATTGTATTTGAACCCAGAAGAACATATACACAGAACGACACTCATGTGAATGGGTTAATTGATATGGCACGAATGCCAGCGTGGAAGGATAAAATGAGAGGCCTCAGGCCTCTCATTTTATCCTTCCGCAAAGGCACAAATGCCATATCGATTAACCCATTTGTTCTGTGTTTATTACATGCCTATAAAACAATTATAAGAAGGACACTCAGCAATTCATTTGATAACTATCAACAACAAGAACACATTTTATTGCCAACCAAATCTGCAAGGGGAACTTGTTCTATGTGCCTACTGGCACACAGAACATTTGGAACTCAGGGAACGATTTTCTGCTTTCGCTAGATTTGTAGAAAATTCCAGTGAAATTTCGCTTCTATTTAAAAATAGTCAGTCAATGATTTCTTTTTCGCACATATGTGTGGAACAGATTTTCATTTTCCACATGGTTTAGTGTTGCTGTACATGGGGATTACATAGAACAGGCATGTAATAAAAAGGCTTCCAAATTGAACCTCCAATGTAGATCCTTCTGATGTACCAAATTGGTAAACTGTTCATTACTGTGGCAGAGTTTCCACAGGGCCTTGGATTCAAAGAATGGTCTTGAATTTGACTAAAGGTCATTCAAGGCCTTGAAATCCTGGAAAATGTATCGGGAGGCCTTGAAAAACCTTGAATATTCACAAAATATAAATGCCGATGAAGCACGTAACCATAACTATATAGTTTTATATGCCAGAGTTAGTGAAGACAAAGTCCTAACTAGGACCCGTCGGTCATTAAATCCTCCTCAGAGGAGAGGGTCATGACTGGAGGGCCTAGTTAGGACTAGTGAATTGAGGCAGGACCATGAAAATCCTTGAATTTGGCTGTGGTAGGGCCTTGAAAAATGCTGAAGTATCGCAAGAAATGGCCTTGAATAGCCTTGAATTTTATCAGTCATTGCCTGCAGGAACCCTATGTGATGTCCCAATTATTTCTGTGCATCAGGAAGGCTTGTAGTTACTTTTGGTTTGATTGAAGTCATGTATGAGGTTGAATCTTAAATATGATCTGAACACTGTTAGTAAATAATGACCTTTATTTATAGTGCAGACGACAGAGCCTGAAAAAAAAAAAAAAATTTATTCACCCCCTAAGGAAAGCTAGAGGGTGAAATCATACTGAGATCAGTGTTCAAAGGGTCAAAGAATGAGACTTCAAAACTATCGGCGATCAGTTGCACTGTTGTCTAAATGACTTTTTTTTCCACAAGCAATTTTTTGCAACACAGTCTATTTTTTTTTTAAATCGAGGAAGTAATTTATAAATTATGACAGCATTTTTAAATGGTTATATCTGCACAGTGGTCCGTAGAATGCTTTTTACAGTTTATTTCAATTTAAATTGATTTTCAGTTTAGATTTATTGTACTATAGTTTGTGAACAAGGAAACGGCTATATTAAAGTCACGCCAACATTTTAACTGTTAGAGTGCTAAATTATTTTTGGTCATCAGAATTTGTTTACCATTCTTTGCCTTGTTACAATTTATGAAAGAGTGCCTGTGGGCACTCTCTCATAAATTGTAACAAGGCAAATCCTTGCAGACTCAATAATTCCACTTCAAAGATAATATGAAGCACAGCCATTGAATATGAAGCCTTTTATTTGGGGTCCCCATGGTTTGGATTAAAGCCCAAATATGGGCTTTCAGCACTCTACCAGTTAAACAAACCTTCTTGATCCTGAATACAGTAGAACTCTGTTAATTGAATAGCTCCTATGTTAATGAAACTTATTCAATTAACAGGAGTATTCATTTATTCAATTAACAGGGATTTCATCACTTCCTATAGTCTGGGGGTAAGCTGTGCTTTTATTCTGTTTATCTTGTTTCACAGAGCGCTAACAAACAAGATATTATACATTAAATTCCTGTATTGGATGTACTGAGGCCAAATAGGTATATAAAAAGGGGAATTCACTAATTTTCATACTAATTTCTCAACATATCACAAGATATTTTATTCAATTAACAGGAGTTTACTCTTTAACCTAAATCCTATTAACAGGTCAAATTTGTTCTGAAGGTAAATGATTTTGTGTTTGGAAATTATATTCAGTTAACAGGCTTATTCAATAAAGAAATATCCAGTTTAGTGGAAACCGCTGGACTGACTATAGTCTTGAATAACAGAGACATATTGGACATCAAAATGAATGTTGTGTTGCACTGGACCTGAAAGCATGCATGTCTGTAACAAAACTGGTAGGAGAGGATTTCAGCAATTCCTAAAAGCCTAGATATCCAAGAAAAAAGATAGACATACAAAACACTTCATGATGCATCAACACATCTGCATTTGGGGAAATGCCAATATTTTCCCTGTTTTTTGTTAAAGAAGGATTCCATGGCTGACAGACATGTGTATGTCACATGATACCATGAAATTTCATGGAGTCTCTTGAGAAATTATCGTGCAATTCTAGGAAATGATACCTTATAAGTAATATGGCAACTTTGCAGTCTCCATTTAACAACAATATGTAGGCGAAAGCAATCATTCTCACTCTTTCATTTTAGATGGCATTGTACAGCAGGCCTTGGGTTCATTCCCACTAGACCAATTCCCTTTAGACCACTTCCCACAAGGCCAATTCCCAAAAGACCAATTCCCCAAAGATCAACTGATGTGTTCTACTTTTAAAATAATTCTATATGAATAATTTGATATATTTATAAATATTTATAAATGTAGTTAATGTTATTGATATTCAAGCCTGAAAATAAGCAGTCTGTCATTTGCAGAATGAGGTCCCCAGAGGGTGAATTTGCTGATGCTGTCCCATACAGTGGGCCATTTTATCCTCTGGGTACTTCTTTCTGTTTATGTTTGAGACCTTGATTCAGGTTGAGGTTCACAGAGGGTAAATTTAGAGATGTTACCCTGCTGTGCAGGGTAGCATCACCAAATTCACCCTCTGGGGACCTCATTTTTTGTAAAATGTTACATGTACTGAGCTATGCTGAAATGTTATAAACCTATATTTTTAGTATGTTATGCATTTAAATATTTTTTTTCAAATAAAGTGCTTATCAGTAAATAAATGTTTTCTTAATTATCCTTAATCAACCCTTAATCAATAACAGTATGTAGATGGTCTAAGGGGAATTGGTCTTTTGGGAATTGGCCTAAAGGGAATTGGTCTAAAGGGAATTGGTCTAGTGAGAAGACACCGTGCCTTGTTGGTGCTGTTGACCTTCACCTAAACATAAACAGAAAGAAAACAATGCTGAGTGTTTTGTTTACCCTCACACAGCTCTGTCGCTGTGTTTTGGAACATTTTGATTTCCTAGCTTTGTTCTTGGACATCTGAAATTCTGAACCATGTTTGGCGACAAGTTTTTTGCATGAAAAATTATTTTGGTATGAATACAATAGCCAACTTCCAGGAACCATTGATACCTGAGATAAGTAAACAAAACCTTTCACGATGTCTATTCACTGAAGAGGCTTGCACCAAAGTCATCACCAATAATTTTTGGATTACAACAAAACTTCACCAAATGATAAAGGGAACTAACTTTTGAGTATGTAATAAGGATACTGTTTATCTTCTCCCTGGGGAGGAGTTGGGGAGGAAGGTAATTAGAGGGGAAGATATCGTCACATACCGGTACAGTGAAGCCTACTTAATTGTACATCTCTTAAGTGGATAAACCTGTTAACTGATTATAACTTCAAAACTTAAAACCTTTTACCATACCTTTAGTATAAATTTGACATGTTAATTACATACTGGTGAGAGCAGACTCCTCTGTTAATTTAATAAAAAATCTTATATGTCGAGGAATTAACCTGACAATGACAGTTTTGCCCACAGTACATCTGATACAGGCATTTAATCTATTATATCTTGTTTGACAGAGCACCATGCACTTTGTGAAATAAGATATAATAGAATAAATGCTCAGTTTCTGTCCAGAATAAACTTTACTGGAACCCCGGCAGTGAAGCAGTACTTGTTTTCTATGGTAAAAAAGCTCTGTTTTACTGGTAAAATAGAACCCAGTCAACAATACCTGGGGTGGAAGTCTACCATTGTGTTTTCTCTCATGTGTTTTCAGAAAGTTGAAGTGCATATGAATGCACATTGGAATGAGTAATCCTGATTGGGTTTCTCCCTGTGTAGATTCTGTATGGATCCTTGAAAGTGCTGAAAAGTACTAAGGTCTGCAGCATGACGAGTACACTTGCCTTCAGCCAGTGCAAACCCTGCTTGTGTCGAAATAGTATGTTAAAGAGTCTGACAGTTACTAGACGTTGTTCATCTCCTTGTACTTTATTTTGTCATTTATGTGATGTAGCAAATATCTTCTAATTTAGAGGGATGCTGTACTTATTTACACCATGTATAAAATCATCTAGGCTTGTGCTCATCCAGTTTGAGTTTACATACATTGTGAATAGGTATCATATACAACAGTTGTGAACAGAATTGTTTATCAACATAATATTATAAAGTTAAGAGCTGTTTCGACCTGTGTTCTGCAAAAGTAGTGTTTCAGGTTCAAAGGTTAGTAATAAATAAACACAAATTCACATTTTAACAAAGGTGTGTTGTGACCTGTTCCTATGTACATAAAAGTTCATGAAAGAAAAATAGCCCTTCATAAGGGTTGATTCCATAAAAGAAAGTACACCTAAAAACATTACTTTTATAATTGAAGTAAATACTCTAGTGTTGTTATTGGAGTATATGTTTGTTTGATGTCCAAATGTCATAAATAATTAACTTTCATGAATGAAATTTATGACGTCTATCATCTCAAGAGTATTTTATCAATGAAAGGTAAATTAACATGGTGTTGAACTGGTTTAGAGCAAGATTATTTTTGACGGTCTGAATTTTTCATTCAAAATTTGTTATATTACAAATTTTTGGAGAGTGCCCATGGGCACTCTCCAATAATCTGTAATAGAACATATCTATATTAACAAAATATTATTTGTCTTTGACTAAATATGAAACCTGAGCAGGGAAAATATTGGAGTTTGCTCTGGTGCCATCATTTTTTGGAAAGTCCTGATAGTGGCATCTAGCACTCAACCAGTTAACTGGTTGATGGCTAAACTATTTTTCAAAAGTGATTTGAAATGTGAGTATTTTTATGCCCCACAATAAGGAGGCATCATAAATCCAGGTTGTCCATCCATCTGTTCATCCATCCATCCAGCCAATCCAGCCGTCTGTCCAACTTTACTTGTCCGTCAGAGGCATAACTTTATAATGATGCTTTGGTGGATTTCAAAAGAAACTTTACACATGAGTAAAAACCAATAGAAGGTCTTTTACACAGCAACACCATGTGTGAGTGACAACGGTCAAGGTCACAGGATTGGAAAACCTTAATTCTCTCACAGAGTGTATTTGTTTGTCCAGAGCCATAATTCTATAATGCTTGGCTGAAAAAGCTGTCTGCTTACAAACTTTTATAAAGTTTATAAGGTTAATCTACAGGTTATCCTACAACGTTATTATACCCCCGCCCGCTAGGCGGGGGTATATAGGATTCCCCGTGTCCATCAGTCCATCTGTCCATCAGTCCTTCCGTCGCAAAATTGTTTAATGGAGGGTACCGTCATGCTGTAATCAACTCCTCCCCCACTTTTCAATTCACATAGTTGAAACTTCAGAATATGATCAAATTCTTTAATGGAGGGTACCGTCATGCTGTAATCAACTCCTCCCCCACTTTTCAATTCACATAGTTGAAACTTCAGAATATGATCATACACACAATGAAGATGTGCAACATGTGTAAAGTCTTGCGAAAATTTTGTTTCTCTAGAGTTATTTCCCTTTCTTGACTTACAACATTTTAAGTACTATTTTCAATAGAGGGTACCTTTATGCTGTAATCAACTCCTCTTACAGTTTTAAATGCAGATAGCTGAAACTTCAGGATATGATCATACACACAATAAAGATGTGCAACATGTATAAAGTCTTGCGAAAATTTTGTTTCTCCACAGTTATTTCCCTTTCTTGACTTACAGCATTTTTAGTGCTCTTTTCAATAGATGGTACCTTTATCCTGTTATCAACTCAACTCCTCTTACAGTTTTAAATGTGGATAGCTGAAACTTAAGGATATGATCATACACACAATGAAGATGTACAACGTGTATAAAGTTTCACAAAACTTTTATTTTTCCACAGTTATTTCCCCTTCTCGACTTAGAATATTTTGAGTGCTATTTTCAATAGAGAGTACCTTCATGCTGTAAGCAACTCCTCTTACAGTTTTGAATGCAGTGAACTGAAACTTTAGGATATGATTAGAAACACATTGAAGATATGCAACATCTATAAAGTTTGTTGCAAAACTTTATTTGCTCAAAATTATGGCCTTGATCGACTTGGAAAATTTCACAGATTTTAAAAAATTTTCAGGGAATTTTTTTGTTGCTATTGTCAATAGCACGTACCTTCATGCTGTAATCAACTCCACTTACAGTTTTGAATGCAGTGAGCTAAAACTTTATGATGTGATTACACACACATTGAAGATATGCAACATCTATAAAGTTTGTTGCAAAATTTTATTTTCTCAAAATTATGGCCTTCATCGACTTAGAAATTTCTGTCGCGAAATTGTTTAATGGAGGGTACCTTCATGCTGTAATCAACTCCTCCCCCAATTTTCAATTAACATAGTTGAAACTTCTTGACTTACAACATTTTTAGTACTATTTTCAATAGAGGGTACCTTTATGCTGTAATCAACTCCTCTTACAGTTTTAAATGCAGATAGCTGAAACTTCAGGATATGATCATACACACAATGAAGATGTGCAACATGTATAAAGTCTTGCGAAAATTTTGTTTCTCCACAGTTATTTCCCTTTCTTGACTCACAACATTTTTATTTTTTTTTTTTTTCAAACATAGGGTAAGGGGATTTCAGCTCAATGATGGTATAAACTAAACCTGTCATTTTATCTATATAGTGTAGTCACAGTGGGGAATCACATGGTTTCGAATTGTATGGGGGAGGAGGAGTTCGGAAATGCAAGAAGAATCGAGGAAAAAGGTAATATACTAAATATTACATAGTATTTTGGCAGTGACGAGCATATGAGATACTATTTTTCAAACAAACTGATACCCTATTTGTGTCCAAACTCACAGTAGTTTTCTATAACATTCTGACAAAAGTTGCCAGTCGGAGGATTTGGTCCAAGTAGAGAGAAAGCATAAAAATAGAATATGTTCGTGGAATACACCAGTAAACACATCGTGGAAAATCCTCCGACTGGCAACTTTTGTCAGAATGTTATAGAAAACCACTGTGAGTTTGGACACATAAGAGGTATCAGCTTGTTTGAAAAATAGTATCCTATTTGCTCCTTGCTGCCAAAATACTATTTAATATGTCATATCCAGTGTATTACCTTTCTTCCTCGATTCTTCTCCTGTTTCTGAACTCCTCGGCCATTCAACTCAAAACCACGTGATTCCCCGCCATAGTAGTTGAGCAACACATTTACTGCTCTTAATTAATATGAAAACTTTTGTGATGTCCTTGGTTGATTTCAATGTCTAATATTCTCTTAATATCGAGAATAATGTATGCCTCACTTACATCATGCACTTTAAAACATTACCAGCTGAAAGGCGGGGGTATTGTTTTCTGAATACCAAGATGTCACATTGTTGACCTTGCTTACCCTCAGGTATTGGTGCGGGGGTAACACATCACCTGGCGATGGATTGCGGGGGTATCGCACCCCCTGGCGATGGATCGACTCTAGTTTTGTACTGTAGGCCAATTCAAGTGACATCCATATATGTATGGTTCTGTTGAGAAAGTTCCAACATATTATTGGCTGTTTTGACCTTATGAAAATAAGGTCAGTACAGCTTTTGGATGGTACTTTTGGATGTATTTTATTAAATCGAAACCTTATAGACCATAGTGAGCACCAAATTCTACACAAAGCTTTTCATTCCAGTATTATAGGCCATTTGGCCATAGTTTGCGTGCATCCATGGCCGACCGGTCACCGTTAGTCCTGTTTTTAGAGATGCCATACAACCTACAAGGGAGGCCTTAGTTTAACGAGATTTTGTTCATGAACAACTGTTTTTTCACATTTTATTGGACAGTGCCTGTTGGTGGGGGGGGGGGAGGGGGGGGGGGGGCAAGATTTTTGACCCAAGCCAAAATTTCTATTTTCTCAGTTGATGGTCCGATTTGAACCAAATTTGGTATGTGGTATTATTGGGTCATAAATACTTGACTCGTACAAAATGAAATTTTTTCCAGTGTCCCCATGGGAACCCCAGGAGCTAAAAATAGAAATGCCCATATTTCCCAAACCAAACAGAACAGAGAACTGTTATTTGGTATGAAGCATCCTTAGGACCAGTAGAATTGATGTTAAAAAAAAAATCGGTATGTCATGGTAATATGTGGGAGGGGGGGGGGGGGGGGGTGGGATTGAAAAAATGCTGAGTCAGCATATTTGCAGAAATTAAAAAAGAAAATTTCTCTCAAGAACCAGTGGTCAGACTCTTTTGATATTTGATATACAGCATCCATGGGGAGGGGGGGGGGGGGGGGGGGTCAGATGCCAGTTTGTTAAAATTAAGCCCCTCGGTGTACATTTGGACTCAATACAGGAGCCCAGATTTTTAACCTAGGGCAATATGGGGTATAATCTTTGAAAATCTTCTTCTTCAGAACCACCAGTCAGAATCTTTTAATATTTGGTATTCATCATTGTTATGAAGGTCAGATTCAAGATTGTTCAAACCAAGTCAGTAGGTTAATATTTGGTCTTCCCATGGAAGCCCAAATTTTAACTTAGTGCAATATGGGGAATCATTTTTAAAAATCATCTTCTTCAGATTCACCAGTCATGCTTTCATGTTTGGTATACAACATCTCTAGGTGGGTCAGAATCAAGTTTGTTCAAATCGGGTCCTTAGGCTAATATTTCGACTCGCTATGGGAGGAAATTTCTTCAAAAATTTTCTTCTTCAGATCCACCTGTCGGAATGCTTTCATATTTGGTATACAACATCTCTAGGGGGTCAGATTCAAGTTTGTTCAACTCGAGTGCCTGGGTTAATATTTGGACTTCCTAGGGGACCCAAATTTTAATTTAGTGCAATATGAGGGAATTTCTTCAAAAATCTTCTTCAAATTCACAAGTCCGAATGCTTTCATATTTGGTATACAACATCTCTAGTGGGGGCAGATTCAAGTTGGTCAATTCAAGTCCCTAGGTTAATATTTGGGCTCTCTATTGGCGCTCGAATTTTAACTTAGTGCAATATGAAGAAATTTCTTTAAAAATCTTCTTCTTTAGATCCACCAGTAGGAATGCTTTCATATTTGGTATACAACATCCCTAGGGGGGTCAGATTCAAGTTTGTTCAACTCGAGTGCCTGGGTTAATATTTGGACTCCCTAGGGGACCCAAATTTTTATTTAGTGCAATATGAGGGAATTTCTTCAAAAATCTTCTTCAAATTCACAAGTCTGAATGCTTTCATATTTGGTATACAACATCTCTAGTGGGGGCAGATTCAAGTTTGTTCAATTCAAGTAAGTCCCTAGGTTAATATTTGGGCTCTCTATTGGCTCGAATTTCAACTTAGTGCAATATGAAGAAATTTCTTTAAAAATATTCTTCTTTAGATCCACCAGTCAGAAGGCTTTCATATTTGGTAAACAACATCTCTAGGGGTGTCAGATTTAAGTTTGTTCAAATCGAGTTCCTGGTTTAATATTTGGGCTTCCTATGGGAGCCTAAATTTTAATTCGTGCAATATAATATGAGGGAATTTCTTTAAAAGTCTTCTTCTCCAGAACCATCAGTTAGAATCTTTTGATATTTGGTGTACAACATCTCTAGGGGATTCAGATTTAAGTTTGTTCAAATCGAGTTCATGGGTTAATATTTGGGCTCTCTATGGGAGGCCAAATTTTAACTTAGTGCAAAATGAAAACATTTCCTTAAAATCCTTATTCTCCAGAACCATCAATTAGAATCTTTTTATATTTGGTATACAACATCTCTAGGGGGTCAGATTCAAGTTTGTTCAAATCAAGTCCCTGAGTTAATAATTGGGCTTCCTATGGGAGCCTGAATTTTAACTCAGTGCAATATGAGAGAATTTCTTCAAAAATCTTCTTCTTCAGATTCACTAGTTAGAATCCTTTCATATTTGGTTTACAACATCTCTAGAGGAGTCAGATTCAAGTTTGTTCTAATTGGGTCCCTGGGTTAATGTCTGGGCTCCCTATGCATAGTAGCCCAAATTTTAACTTAGTGCAATATGAGGAAATTTCTTTTAAAATCTTTTTCTTCAGATCCACCAATCAGAATGCTTTCATATTTGGTATACTACATCTCTAGTGGGGTGAGATTCAAGTTTGTTTAAATCGAGTGCCTGGGTTAATATTTGGACTCCCTATGGGAGCTGGAATAGGCTATGTAACTGAAAAATTAGAAATTTTTTATTAGATACCCTCTAGAGGTGTGTAACTAAGATTAATCCACATAGGTCGTATCAATAGGCTCAGGTTTATGTGCCTAGTTGTTGGTACTCAGCCCTGTTATGTGTCTACTCTTATTTGTGTGACTAGCCACATAAAGTTGAACTAACAAATGGCATTTATGTGTCTAAAAAAGTGAGTCAGTAGCCATAAACATCTAGGAGTCCTATTGAGTAATAATTGCACATGGAACAATCATATTGACCATATGTGTTCTAAAGCTTGGGTAAGAATAGACATGATGCAGTTGCATAAGTTCATCCTAGATAGAAGTGTACTTGGAAAAAATCTACTTTGCGTTCATCCGACCCTGTCTAGAATATGCCAACACGGTTTGGAATAATTGCACTGAAGGTAACACAACAGACATTGCGAAGATTCAAATTGCTGCTGCCAGGGTTGTTACTAGCGCAACCATGAGCACCAGTAAAGCTAAATTATATTTAGAAATATGCTGGGAAACTCTTCAGGACAGACGTAGGAAGCATATAAGTTAATACAGTTTTTCAAGATGTATCACTATATAATGCCACCATATCTTGCCTGTAAGGTACCCCCTGCAATATCAGCAACTACCCTGCAGAACACACTCCGTTCTTATGATAATCTACGTACCCCCTTTTGTCGAACTGATCTATACCAATCCTCATTCTTTCCAGAAACAACCAACTTATGGAATAATATTCCACTATCCATTCATGAAAACACATCCATTAGTAACTTCAAGAGCTTCCTAAATCGTGACAACCGACGCCCTCCGTCGTTCTTCAGTAATGTCCAATGCCATTCAGCACAGATATACCACTGCAGGTTGCGTGTGGGGTGTAGCAACCTTAACTCCCACCTACATGCTAATCATCTGGTACTGTCGCTTAACTGTCAGTGTGGGGAGATCGAGTCAACTGAACATTTTCTGCTGTCATGCCTGCTGCACCTATGTGTCAGAAATAGGACTATTGCACAAATACTCCTTCCACTGAACTTAAATACATTACTCTACGGCTCCGAGAACCTATGTCGAGGCGAGAATTGCTTCATTTTTGAAAAAGTTAAGGATTATATCATGGCAACCAAACGCTTTCAGTAAACCCCTTTAAACCTCAGTCAAGGTAATAATGTATGGTTGCATATTTCTTATCAACCTACTCACAATTGTTTACTACAGGCTTGCACTACAGTGGAAGTCCCTAACTCGGATAAAATACTCTCTATTTTTGTCTTTCCCAAGCAAGTTGGGAAAGAAAAGTGGTGCAAAAGCACCAATAAAAATAAGCCAAAACTGGGTCGAGTGCAACCGGCGCAGACCCAGTACGGGATGCTCTCTCCCAAGTACAACTCCACGACTTCCGTTGCCAGTGTGCATATACCGTCTCTAAAGACTCATTCTTTTTAAAATCCGCTTCGTGTCGAGATGTTTTTGCACGCTTATCAGTGTTCCACCAGCTCGATGTTTGATGATTCCTGATTCATTATACCACAGTGTATCCTTTGTATTCTCAGGAACAGTGTTTTATATATTCTCTTTTCTATTATATGTCCATAATGTATTTTTATTTGCTCTCTCTCGAGTCGCTCGCGAATTTCGCGTGCCACGCGGTTCGGACTTAGATTTTTTTCACAATTATTGTTAATGCTTTTTTTGCAAAATTTTCTAATTGTATTAGAGTTAGGTGTCAGCGGGGTACCACTCCTGCAGTGTTTCTTCTTTCTTTTGAGAGTAGTCTTCCTGTTGGGTGGTTCCCGGTCGACCTTCTGGGGTCTTTGTTTCTGTCCCCTTTCTCTCTTCTTTGGGGGTGTTCTGTTTTCTCATCTCCACTTCTCTGCTCCTCTCACCTCTATCATGCCCAGGACAATTCCCTGTGGGCAATGTCTGCTGCCAAAGCATGTGGACGATGTACATTTGTCTTGTTCCTCCTGTAATGGGTGTTCGGCCGAGCGGCCGTGTGGTGTCTGTGGAACATGGTCTTCCACCTTCTGGGCATCAGTAAACCGTATCGTTCGTTCTCGTGGCCGTGCCTCCCGCTCCCGCGGGAAAGGAGAACGTGGTCGTTCGGGGCCTCCCGAGTCGACTTTGTCTGGTGAGAGTTATTCCTCCTCCGTGGGGGATGTGCAGTCTTTTCCTGTGGTGGATACTGCGGGAGCCGTTGAGTGTTCTGGTGTAGAGATGCCTGGTTCCGGGACTACGGTCCCCCTCCAGTCGACATCTGAGGCTGTCACTAGGGTTGTGACTCCTCCTTCGGAGCCGAGCCGGTGTGCTCTCTCCACTATTTCACCAGCCTCAACGACTCTCGACGTATCTACTACTGCTGCTGGCCCGTCTGCTTCGTTATCTGTTTCAGCCGGCCTCGGCTTTTCGCTGCAGGGGACTGCAGGACTGTCCGATACTGTAGACGTGGGATATCGGCCTCAGCCTTCCCTGACTTCAACTCGGCGAAGTCGGAAGGGGCTGCCGGCCGAGCCCATCGCTGTGGTCTCTTCGCCGTCGAGCACCACAGTTGTGTCTTTGGATTCGGATGTTCGTAGTTGAAACACTATGAACTCCGTGGCGTTTCCGTCTACTCACTCTGGTCACACGACCAGTTTTGGGGGACCAACGCCTTTTGTGCAGCCTGGACCTTCTGCCCCGCAGAGGTCTGCGGTGACTCTCATGAGTTCTCGCAATATTGATCCTCGGGGTGCATCGTACCCCTATACACATCTGCCTTCAGATGTTTCGGCTGCCGCCCGTCGTCCCGCGTCGGGTGTTTTGGAGGATCATGACCCTTCGCTGGTTAAGAGGGTCAGAGGTGAAGCCACTTTGCCAGTTCGCTCCCCTGTCGAACCGGTCGGTACAGGCAGTGAGCTTAGGGAGGCCCTCTCCTTACTCACTCAGGTTCTTTCTAAGAGCCTTCCTGTTGCTTCCAGCGAGGCTATGGGTGGTTTCCAGACGCCTCCTTTGGCGCCGCCTCCCGGGATTGGAAACAGGCCGGTTTCCGATTCCTCTGGTGTCCCGACACCATGGGAGGCGTCGGCTGGTTTGCCCACGATGGGCTATGTGTCTTCCTCTGGGGAGGAGTCCGACATGCTTGAGGTCGAGGGCCAGCAGTCTTCGGACTTGGGGGCGGCTCTTGACTTTGTGTTTGGGTTTCTGCCTGAGCTCAAATCTGCTAACCAGCCGACAGTGTCAGCCTGGCCGCGATCATCGGTCGCGCGCCAACAGCCTATGGAGCAACCTGCTTCTGGGCACCTTCGACCGTGCCAGTCGGTACAGGTGGTTGAGGCTTTTTCAGCATTGGATGCCAAGCTGAATTCCAAGGCTTTGAAGACTTCGTTCTTCACCAGGGTTGACACCTTTTTGCCTCCTGTGTGTTATCGTTCCTACGATTCCGCCAATCCGTCAGTCTGCCAGGCTTTGACGGTTCTGGATCAAGACTCCACTTCCCTCGGGCTTTCCAAGCTCAAGTCTGCCGTCATTCCAATGACGACTCTGGAGTCCACGTTGGGCTTATCTAGAGAGATGCTTGGCATGCTTTCTCTCTCAGATCACGTCGTCTAAGCTTTGGCTGCTTATCTGCCTCCAGATAAGTTTGACGAGGTACAGGCTCCTTTGCGTGTGCTGTCCAAGGCGCTTATGCACCTTACTCACACGCATGCCTGTAACACGGCCAATTTGGAATTAGTTCGAAGGGACGCTGTGCTGGACACAGGACGATCCCTTCCCGAGGAGCAGTGTGCTACTCTTCGATCTGCTTCTTTGGCAGGTCCGCAACTTTTCCATGGTTCCGTGTCGACGGTCCGGGATGACGTCCTACGTCATTCCAAAGATCAGCTGCTGTTTCGTCAGCTTGATCAGCCTTCTCGTGGAGGCAAGGGCCGTTCCAAGCCTAACAAGTACCCTTCTGCTTCCTCTGTGAAGCAAAAGGCTGGTCCTTCTGCCGCCGCCTCTACTTCTTACTCACGGGGTAAAGGTAGGGGTCGACAGAATCGAGGGAAGTCTCAGGATTCTTCATTTAGCAGAGGAGGTGGTTTCTCCTCTCGCGGGCCTCGTCGGGGCTCGAAATGAAGGTCCTCACCTCGACTTGTCCCAGGTTGGAGGAAGGATAGCAGAGTTCGCAGACCATTGGACCACCATCACATCCGATCCATGGGTGTTAGATGTTGTTCGGTCCGGGCTGCGCATATCCTTCCGCCGGCACCCCACTCTGTCAAGGGTGCCTCTTCCAACCACAGTTCCTTCAGACGTTTTACGTCGGGAACTTTTGTCCACGGAGATTGCCAATCTCCTGGCAAAGGGGGCGATCGAGGTCGTCAAGAACGTTCAGTCAGCGGGTTTCTATTCCCGCCTGTTCTTGGTGCCGAAGAAGGACGGCCGACTCCGACCGGTTATCGATCTGAGTATCCTGAACCAGTCTATCATTGCTCCCAAGTTCAGCATGGAGACTTTCAGGTCGGTCCGCCAAACCATTCACCAGGGAGATTTCGCAGCCAGCATCGACCTGCGAGACGCTTACTTCCACGTTCCGATGCATCGGGCGTCACGGAAGTATCTCAGGTTCGCTTTTCTGGGGCGAGTTTACCAGTTCAAGGCCATGCCTTTCGGCCTCAACCTGGCTCCTTGGGCATTCACCAGACTGATGTCGCATGTGATAGCGTTCCATCGCACACAGTCCAGGGTGACTACTTCGGCATATCTGGACGATATCCTCCAGAGGCATTCCAATGCTGCCTTACTGGAATCGGATGTCGCCACTCTGTTGAGCTTGCTCACGTCGCTAGGATTCAGAGTCAACGAGGAGAAGTCGGACCTGGTCCCTTCTCAGCCGTTTTGTCATCTGGGGATGTCTTTCCAAACCAAATTCAATTTGGTGGCTGTTCCCCAGGCCAAGGCTGTGATTCTCTCAGCTTTTGCTCTGACTCTGTCCCAGTCCAGGTCCGCGACCGCTCGGAGTTTTCTCCGGCTGATCGGTCTCTGCGGTTCGGTGACGGATCTCATTCCTTTAGGTCGGCTGCGTGTCAGACCTCTCCAACACTTTCTGCTCAGTCGTTGGAGACCGAATGTAGATTCTCTGGATCAGGTGCTTCTGTTTCCGGACTCTCTGTATCCTCACCTTCTTCCCTGGACAGATGTTCAGTGGATTACGCAGGGTGTTCCGCTGGACTTACCCACGTCCGATCGCGTTCTGACGGCAGATGCCAGCGATCTCGGATGGGGTGCGACGTTGGATCCTCTCGGTCTTTCCCTACACGGGATGTGGGACCAGGATCAAGCAGCTCTACACATCAACCAGAAGGAGCTTCTTGCTCTTCTTCTGAGTTTCAGGCAGTGGATCCCTCACCTGTCGAATCGCCAGGTCCTTCTACTATCCGACAATTCGACAGTGGTTGCTTACATTCGGAACCAGGGCCGCACGCACTCGCTTCCGATGTACGAGTTAGCTCGGGATCTTTTACTGCTCGCTCAGGATGTTCACGCCGGAGTGGTTGTTCGTCACATTCCCGGTCGTCTGAACGTCCTAGCCGACTCCCTGTCCCGACAGGGCAGGGTTATTTCCACCGAGTGGATGCTTCACAGGGCAGTGTTCCAGTTGCTTTGCGATCTCTGGGGACGTCCCCACATCGACCTCTTTGCGACTCGTTGGAACCATCAGGTGGACACTTTCGTGTCCCCGTGTCCAGATCCTCTGGCTTTTGCCGTGGACGCTCTGTCACTCGATTGGAACGGTCTAGTCGGCTACGCCTTCCCGCCGGTTCCGATTCTTCCTCAGGTTCTCGCCAAAATTCGAACCTGCAGTTGTCGAATCATTCTGATCGCTCCCCTGTCGTCTCAGCGGGTGTGGATCAATCAGCTCCGCTCGCTGATGGCGGCGGTTCCGGCACGTCTCCTGCTACGTCGCGACCTTCTTTGTCAAGGTCGCCCGAGGAGGTTTCACGTCGACCCGACTTCATTGTGCCTTCACGCATATCTTTTGTCAGGTCCTGTCTCCTCCATAGAGGTTTTTCGAGACGAGAAGTGGAGTGCATTTCTTCTTCAAGGAGGCACTCCACTGGTTTAGCTTATGCAGCTAAATGGAAGGTCTTCTGTCGATGGTGTGCTGATCACTCTGTTGATTATGCCAATCCTTCGATTTCACAGATTGCGGAGTTTCTGGTATATCTGTTTGATTCTCGGGGTCTCCAGCCTGTTACCATCAAGGGTTACAGGTCTATGCTTTCAGAGACTTTTTCTTATGTGGGGAAGCGTCGTATCGGCACTAATCCTTACCTCTCCAAGCTTGTTCGGCACTTTTCTTTGAAAAGGCCTTGGACTTTGCAGCTTACTCCACGATGGAATCTTTCGTGGGTGCTGCTTTGCTGGGGGGGGGGGGGGGGGGGGGCGCCGTTCGAACCTTTATCCCAGGTGGATATGCAATTTCTCACATATAAGACGGCTTTTCTGATGGCATTTGCTTCGGCCAGACGGGTTAGTGAGCTTCACGCCCTCTCGGTTGACCCGGCCTTTTTTAGGAGCTCTCCCAACAGTGTTACTTTTACCACTGATTGCTCCTTTTTGGCTAAGAATCAGTTACCAGATACTACTCCTCCTCCTATCTGTATCAGGGCTCTTCCCTCTGTTGAGGGTACTCGCCCTTTGCTCTGTCCGGTCCGTGCTATTCACATTTATCTTGATCGGACACGCTTCATACGGAAAGGCAGAAAACGTTTTTTTCTGTCTCTCATTCCGGGTCGACAGAAGATCTCTCCTCAATCCATTTCTCGATGGATTTGTCTTGCTATTCGTACGGCTTATAGTCGTTTAGCAGCTGGCGATTGTATTACCAATCGTATTTCTGCCCACGAGGTGCGGGCACTGTCTACCTCTTGGGCTTATTCTAACTCCATCAAGTTGTCGGATGTTATGCAGGCAGCCTACTGGAGAAATGCTTCTACTTTCTCCACCTTTTATTTACGCCAGTTGCAGGAGCAGTCGGAGGACCTTTTTGCCCTGGGTCCTCTTTCTTCTGCTCAGGCAGTTGTCTGCCATAGCCATTAGGCTTCTTGAAGGTCAGTTTCAGCCTTGTGCTGTTACTGCCCTTTTTCTGTCTGTGTGTCACACAGGCTCATATGTCTCTTTTCATTGTCCTTTACCAATGATTGCGACATTATGGTTGATAAGCCTCGGGACCTCTTCCATCTACTTCACGGTTCCAGTGCACTAGGGTTATGTGGTGGTTGGTTATGCGATTCCCTCCAGCCTTTTGTCTATTCAGCCTGTAGTAAACAATTGTGAGTAGGTTGATAAGAAATCTAAATTTTATAGTAAATTTCCTTTCTTATTATACCTACCACAATTGTTTACATGGAGGCCCTCCCGTCTTCTTTACGGGTAAAGAATCTTTCCTCCCCGCTGATCACATAACTCTAACGTTTACGGATTCAAAAAGAATGAGTCTTTAGAGACGGTATATGCGCACTGGAAACGGAAGTCGTGGAGTTGTACTTGGGAGAGAGCGTCCCGTACTGGGTCTGCGCCGGTTGCACTCGACCCAGTTTTGGCTTATTTTTATTGGTGCTTTTGCACCACTTTTCTTTCCCAACTTGCTTGGGAAAGACAAAAATAGAGAGTATTTTATCCGAGTTAGGGACTTCCACTGTAGTGCAAGCCTGTAGTAAACAATTGTGGTAGGTATAATAAGAAAGGAAATTTACTATAAAATTTAGATTTCTGTGATGACCATTAGCCCTGAACTGATTTGACCTTAGTTAACCTCCGAAGGAACAGACCAGTCTTCGTAAGTCTGGTTTCACCAACACTTACAGTAACCTTCATAGTCTGACGCCTTAGAAAAATTGCATGTTGAGCCACCTGCAGTGCGAGTTGAAATAGGTCATGTTGACATTTGGAGTTTTGGTTAAAGTTTGTGATTAAAGTTTTTAGCTCACCGAAGGGAGCTCAACTTATCACTTGCCGTCCGTCATCCATTGTCGTCTGTCGTCGTGAACATTTTTCAAACAACTTCTCCTCTGAAACCGCTAGTTCGATTTGCTCGAAACTTGGTTTGGATGTTTATTACCATATGTCAATTCAAGTTTGTTCAAATGAATTGGACATGCCCACTTGGGGCTCCATATGGGGCATAACTCTGATAGCACCATATGAATTATAGAAAAATTATTAAAAAATCTTCTTCTCCAGAACCAGTGGGCAGAATCTTTTGATACTTGGTATGCAGCATCTTGGTATGGGTCTGATTCAAGTTTGTTCAAATCGGCCCCCTGGATTCATATTTGGGCTCACTATGGAAGCCCAAATTCGAACTTAGTGCATTTCAGGCAAAGTTCTTAAAAAATCTTCTTCTCCAGATCCAGCAGGCAGAATCTTTTGATATTTGGTATGCAACATTGTGGTGTGGATCTGATTCAAGTTTGTTCAAATCGGCCCCCTGGATTCACATTTGGGCTCAGTATAGAAGCCCGAATTCGAACTTCGTGCATTTCAGGCAAATTTCTTAAAAAATCTTCTTCTCAAGATCCAGCAGGCAGAATCTTTTGATATTTGGTATGCAACATTGTGGGGTGGATCTGATTCAAGTTTGTTCAAATCGGCCCCCTGGATTTATATTTGGACTTACTATAAAAGCTTGAATTTGAACTTAGTGCATTTCAGGCAAATTTCTTAAAAAATCTTCTTCTCCAGATCCAGCAGGCAGAATCTTTTGATATTTAGTATGCAACATTCTGGGGTGGATCTGATTCAAGTTTGTTCAAATCGGCCCCCTAGATTCATATTTGGGCTCACTATAAAAGCTCGAATTCGAGCTTAGTGCATTTCAGGCAAATTTCTTAAAAAATCTTCTTCTCCAGATCCAGCAGGCAGAATCTTTTGATATTTGGTATGCAACATTGTGGGGTGGATCTGATTCAAGTTTGTTCAAATCGGACCCCTGGATTCATATTTGGTCTCACTAAAGAAGCTCGAATTCGAACTTAGTGCATTTCAGGCAAATTTCTTAAAAAATCTTCTTCTCCAGATCTAGCAGGCAGAATCTTTTGATATTTGGTATGCAACATTGTGGGGTGGATCTGATTCAAGTTTGTTCAAATCAGCCCCCTGGGTTCATATTTGGGCTCAGTATAGGAACCCAAATTTGAACTTAGTGCATTTCAGGCAAATTTCTTTAAAAATTTTCTTCTCAAGATCCAGCAGGCAGAATCTTTTGATATTTGGTATGCAGTATGCTTAGGGAGGTGAGATTCAAGTTTGTTCGAGCCAAGTCCCTGGGTTCATATTTGGACTCACTGTGGTAGCCCGAATTATAACTTAGTTCAAAATGAGGAATTTTCTTTAAAAATCTTCTTCTTCAGATCCAGCAGTCGGAATGTTTTGATATTTGGTATGCAGCATCCTTAGGGGGGTGAGATTCAAGTTTGTTCAAGCCATGTCCCTAGGTCCATATTTGGGGTCACTGTGGGAGCCCAAATGATAACTTAGTTCAAAATGAGGAATTTTCTTTAAAAATCTTCTTCTTCAGATCCAGAAGTCGGATTGTTTTGATATTTGGTACGCAGCATCCTTAGGGGGGTGAGATTCAAGTTTGTTCAAGCCATGTCCCTAGGTCCGTATTTGGGCTCACTGTGGGAGCTTGAATTGTAACTTAGATCGAAATGAGGAATTTTCTTAAAAAATCTTCTTCAGATCCAGCAGTCGGAATGTTTTGGTATGTGGTGTGTAGCATCCTTGGGGGGGGGGGGGGGGGGGGGGGGGGGGGATTCAAGTTTGTTAAAGCCAAATCCCTGGGTCCATATTTGGGCTCCCTGTGGGAGCCCGAATTATAACTTAGTCAATATGAGGAATTTTTAGCTCACCGAAGGGAGCTAAACTTATCGCTTGCCGTCCATCGTCTGTCATCCGTCGTCCGTCGTCGCCATCTGTCCGGCGTCGTGAACATTTTTCAAACGACTTCTCCTCTGAAACTGCTAGGTCGATTTGCTTGAAACTTGGTATGGATGTCCGTTACCATATGTCAATTCAAGTTTGTTTAAATGAAATGACATGCCCACTTGGGGCTCCATGAGGGTATAACTCTGATAGCACCCTATGTATATAAGAGAAATTACTAAAAAATCGTCTTCTCCCGCAAAAGTAGGCAGAATCCTTTCATATTTGGTATACAGCATTATGGGGTGGATCTGATTCAAGTTTGTTCAAATTGGACCCCCTGGATTCATATTTGGGCTCACTATAGAAGCCCAAATTCGAACTTAGTGCATTTCAGGCAAATTTCTTAAAAAATCTTCTTCTCAAAATCCAGCAGGCAGAATCTTTTGATATTTGGTATGCAACATTGTGGTGTGGATCTGATTCAAGTTTGTTCAAATCGGCCCCCTGGATTCACATTTGGGCTCAGTTATTATAAAAGCCTGAATTCGAACTTAGTGCATTTCAGGCAAATTTCTTAAAAAATCTTCTTCTCCAGATCCAGCAGGCAGAATCTTTTGATATTTAGTATGCAACATTGTGGGGTAGATCTAATTCAAGTTTGTTCAATTTGGACCCCTGGGTTCATATTTGGGCTCAGTATAGGAGCCCAAATTTGAACTTAGTGCATTTCAGGCAAATTTCTTTAAAAATCTTCTTCTCAAAATCCAGCAGGCAGAATCTTTTGATATTGGGTATGCAGCATGCTTAGGGGAGTGAGATTCCAGTTTGTTCAAACCAAGTCCCTGGGTTCATATTTGGGCTCACTGTGGTAGCCCGATTTATAACTTGGTTCAAAATGAGGAATTTTCTTTAAAAATCTTTTCTTCAGATCCAGCAGTCGGAATGTTTTAAAAATCTTCTTCAGATTCAGCAGTCCATGAGCTCTGTCAATCAAGATATAATAGATTAAATGCCTCTATTGGATGCACTAAGGCCAAATAGGTCTATAAACAAAGGAAAACTGGGGAGAAGCAGGGTAATTTCTTGACAGGTTACAAGATTTTTTATTCAATTAACAGGAGTTTACTCTATAACTTAAATTCAATTAACAGGTCAAATTTGTACTGGAGGTATGATAAATGGTTTTGTGTTGGGGAAATTATATTCAATTAACAAGATTATTCAGTTAAGAGATATACAATTAAGTGGGCCCCACTGTATTTCTGCCCTAAAACAGTTAAATTATTCTTGAAAGAATTTCTGTGAAGAACCTCTCTCTTGCAACATATTCTGCTTGGTACAGCTATGTTGGACAGTATATGGATTTGACTTGGACTTTTCTCAATTCCCTTCATTTCTTTCTAACGTAACCCCTTTTAGCAAGAAGAGTATGAGACAGCTGTTGCAAAATAATTTCTTGAATAACTGAATTTTTTTGTTTTTTGCCCCCAAAACCTTACTTATGTCCCCTCAGTGGAATGAGCTTGATGAGCTAATGTCAAACAGGTGTCATCAATTAAGTTTTGGGGGCAAACAATAAATGGTGATTTATATGAAAAGCACTGGGTGAATGTGGCTGTCACAATGAGTGAGGAGTTAACACCTGGTGAAATGTCTTTGTTAGAAGGCACCTTAACCCTTTACCCAATGCACAGGTTATCAAAATTTAACCAAATATTAACCAAAAATTTAACCAATTTAAACAAAACCATGGATGGATTGTTGCTTATCAAGTGACCCCTCATTGGAATGAGCTCGATGTAAAATATTTTTTCTTTCAACTGCTTAATTTGTTAATTATGTGGACAGATGTGGCTGATTCATTAGGTAAAGGGTTAAGCCACATCACAGTTCATTCATAATCAGGTAAGGTACAAGATGATCACAATGGTTGCCAGCAGCTGTGTGTACTGTACATGTATAACTTTTACAGGGTTCCCACATCTCCTTGAATTCAAATTCAAAATTGAAAAAAATCTCTTCTCTAGAAAGTCCTTGACTGATGGAACCTTTGAAATATGAGATTCTGGACAATCAGAGGAGGCTCATTTCAGCAATATTCGGCTCCCGTCTCACAACAGGCTGAGTATATTGGTAATGGATCTTCTCTGCCTAATAGAATATCTGCCTGTTAGAATGGTAACATGGGCAGAGATTCACATTAGATATGAATCTCTGTCCATGTTAATCTCGGAGAAAAGCTCCCTTGTATTTGTCCCCATGCATCCTTGGGAATTCTGATTTTTCTCATCTTTAGCTCCTTGAAAACCCTTGGAAATAAACCAGAAAGAATCTGGAAACTCTGAATGAATTGACTACTCATTCAGTTGCGAAAACACAATTTTAAAACTTAACCCCTTACTTGAGTCCTGATAGCCCACAGGTGAGAGCTTGTACCTAGTTTTCCTGAAAGAAGTGGATTAGAGTACTTGACAACCCATGGACAGCGTATGCTGTGATTATTTATGCCCTCTTCGGGAAGCTAAGAGGTGAAGCAGTGCTTGTTTACTGCAGTAAACAAGTTCTGCTTCTTTGGTATATTAGAACCCAGCAACCAACATCTGCAGGCCTTGAAATGTTCCAAAATTATGACAGGTGGAATTATTTCTGTCATCTTCACATATTCAACTGAACATTGAAACTCATGTGAATTTATGAATTTACAGTACTGTGTATAACTGTGTTTAAAGTCTATACTACATGTATGTTGGGTTATATCATTCATAAATGAACAAACACTGTTGAATTTACCCTGATCTTGATGCTTTGATTTCAGAAACAAATCATTCACTAATTATTAACTGACCTATCAGCGACAGGTGGAGAGGCATACATTTTGAGCCCTAAATGTCTGGGATCGGAGTCCTTTAAAGAGCGCAGCATAGGTATAAATAATGGGCTTGACTTGACCTTATACTTCATTTGATGTCATGATAATAGTCATAGATGATAAAAGTGACTCTAAACACCAATAAGTAAATATAATACCTACTTATACAGATTGGTGACCAATACCAAGTGGTAAGAGTGCTTGAGAGTATATGTGTCTTGCCAAAGCACTCGGTGCAAGTGATCAGGTTTGAACTCACATCCTCCTGATTAGGGGTCAGTTGCACTTAACAGTGAATCCTTACACCTCCATGTATGCCCTTTACATGTATAGAAATTAATGAACATGTAATGTGACATAGCATGATAAATGATTTACAATTAAAACATCATTAAAAACATTCTGATCTTGTGGGATGATGTAACAAGCATAAGCAACATTTCATTGCTTGGACCTCTGTTAATGAATCCTCAATGGTTTGGGTAATCTTCCAGATTTTCTACTACACCATAGCATGGGCGTCAAATGGATTTACAATGATTTATATAGTCAAGATTCAGCTGCAAGATTCGGCTGCCTATAGAGACATCCAAGACTTGACGAGAAACCACTGCCAGGATATTTTAACTATTGTCTTCATAGTCAGAGGCTATGAAGATTGTCAAAGTCGGAAATAGACCTTGTGGAGTTAAATGGACAATAAGCCACTAATTTGCAAAAAGATTTTTATTATGCAAATTTTCCCTTTTATTTCATACATGCATGAAATTGCATGTTCCAATTAAATAGACTAACTAAAAGGCAAGAATTTATGGAATTTTTAAAAAATGCCATGTGTTTGATTCCAATCTTGTTATTTGATCACTTAACAAAAATTTATTGGACAGCAGAAATTGTAAAATCATGTTCGACATATGCGTAATTTGTTTTTGTGGACAAAGGTGAAGTTTGTGTACCAGTAGGTATGTTCTATTTCTAGGCCTTTGTGCTGTGCGGTTTCATTATTATTATTTTTATTGACGATACATGTGCTGTGGGTTTTATTGGAAGCAAAACTGCTTTAGTTATTGATCTTTTAATGTCCAATTATTGCTAAAATAAAGCTCTGTTGTTCATGGTTGTTATTCATTCGGACAGCTGCAAAGGTAAAATTATTTCCATGTGTATTCACAAATTATGTCCTACTGTTGTGTGTACTTCCGTTCACATTCAAGCAAATCCACTTCTATCTTTGTAACATCGTATCATATGAAAAGATGTCTGCTTTAAAGTTTTTTAATTACAAATTTAAGTAATTTTACATTTCTTCTGATGTCTTACACTTTGCATACAGTGGAGTTTTATTCATGCTCTTTCACATGCAAGCACAATCTAAGAGTCGATATGTTTTCAAATCTGCAACTTATTTTCTTCTTAATTCTTTACCTAACAAATTAGGCGCATCCACCTGTATAATTTACAAACTGTGCAGTTGAAAAAAACTTATGTAAAAAAATTTCAACAAAAACATTTTATGTGATCCCTCCTTGGAACAAGCTCAATGAGCTTGTTCCAGTGATGGGTCACATGATGCAGTTTTGTTGAAATTTTGTGAAAAATTTGACAAAAAAA
The DNA here is from genome assembly GCA_031216915.1 of Pictodentalium vernedei. NCBI lineage: Eukaryota > Metazoa > Mollusca > Scaphopoda > Dentaliida > Dentaliidae > Pictodentalium > Pictodentalium vernedei. The sequence goes on from CM062289.1 coordinate 197,906,225, forward strand.
ATATCGAAATAATAAATTTTTATATCCTGTGCATTAGTAAAGGATTAAATGAACCTGGATGTCCAGTGGCTGAAACTTTCCTTGCTCTCACAACTGGATTTTAGGCAGCGGTGACCATTCTATCGGGAATAAAAAATGAAAATAAAAACTGCCCTCCCTCATTCGTTTAAAAACAAATTGCCTGTGAATTAGTTATTTAATTTTGTTTGGCCTAATAAACAAATTTTATCACCCATTTCTCAGAGAATCTAATCAGTCAGAAATACCTATATTCTTCTTAAAGATGATAACCAGTTGATAATTGAAGTCATCAACACTCAGATAGCAAAAGTCCTTCAGGTTTGTTAAACATAAATGAATGATCAATATATTTGAGGTGATTCTGATTGTTTGCTCTGATATCTTCTGCGACACAAGTAGAATATGTTTGACAGAATGACAAAGGGACCATGATAATGACATGTCAATATTGTAATAAAGTTACTGCAGTATTTGTTTATTTGTTAACTCTTTACCAAATGTCATAGCCAAATTAAGCCACTGCTATTCACAAAAGTTGCTGCCCATTTTTATTATTTTTCTGTTTTCCGGTTCTCCCAAGATATAGCTAATAAGACCCCCATTGCATCATTTCTAGTGAAGTGTCATAAGCCACAGTTCTGTGATCACAAAAGTGGACAGATAGATATTTTGATATTTTTCCACTTTTCATCCAACTCTATTGTAGAACTTATGTCAGAACCTGTTGGAAAAGAAATGTGAGAACATTGAATCTGAGATGTTCTTTTTGTTTGTTTTTATCCCCAACTTAGATCAGGTGGCATATTGTGATTGAAGTGTGATTTTGGAGATATGTGGGTGTCTGAGCCAATGTCTTAAAAATAGAAACTTTTGGGGCTGTAGTCATCAAACTTCACACAGTTACATGTATAAGACAATGGGGGAGTGCGGTGGCTCAGTGGTAGACTGTTGGACTTCTGTGCTAGAGGTCCCGAGTTTGATCCCCGTCTGGGATGACCCGCGTTGTGTCCTTGGGCAAGGCACTTTAACCCAGTTGCCTTCATGGGGGCACGATGACGCTGTGTACTGCACGTCGATAGTGCACGTCTTCAACCACTGTAACCCTGCTTGAGCGGAGATTGAACAGAGAATGTTGAGGAGCTGACAGTTGCTCGTCAATGCTCGATGGTTCTCTCTGGGTACTCCAACTTCCCCCACCCGTAAAACTGTCACGGCCACGATTAGCCATTGTGCATAAGTAGGTGACCTTAAACACCAATAAATAAATAAATAAAATAAATAAATAAATAAAAGACAATGGGAGGATGTGTTACACACCACAGCTGGGTGTGTAATTTCAAGGTCATGGTCACATTACAAAATCTTTTGATATTTGGTATACTGTATCTTTAGGAAATCAACTTGAAGTTTGTTCAAATCAAGTCCCTGGAGCCATATTTGGGCTCCCTATGGGAACACAAAATTTAACTCAATCCAATGTGAAGAAAATTGTTTAAAATCTTCTTCAGATTCACCAGTCAGAATCTTTTGTTGACTGGTACAGAGCATCCTAAGGGGGTCATATTCACGTTTGTTCAAATCAAGTCCCTGTGTGTCATATTTGAACTCCCTGTGGGAACTCAAACTTTTACTTAGTGCAATATGAGGAATATTCTTTAAAAATTTTCTTCTTCAGATTCACCAGTCGGGGGTGTGGGGGGGGGGGGGGTGGAGGGGGCAGATTCATGTTTGTTCAAATCAAGACCTGGGGGTCATATTTGTGCTCCTGCGGGAACACAGACTTTATTTAACCTTGTGCAATATGAGGAATATTCTTTAAAAATCGTCTTCAGATCCACCAGTAGAATGTTAACTCTTTAACTCCGTGATATTTGATATGCAGCATCCTTTGGAGGTTCAGATTCAGGTTTGTTCTAATCAAATCCCAGGGGGCGGTGATGATCTGTCAACCGAGATGGCTGCCCAAGCCCAAAACCCAAAAAGTTTAGCACAGTCTGCAGGTCATATTTATGGAGGGATTTCATTGTAACTTGATAGGTTGACTTCATATAATATCTAGATGAGAACATCCCCTTTTGGACGCGATTGGGCAACTGTGACGGCTACAGGGGCCTGAAGCCCGAAAACATTTAGCACAGTCTACAGGTCATATTTATGAAGGGATTTCATTGTAACTTGGTAGGATGACTCCAAATAATTTCTAGATGAGAATGTCCCCTTTTGGTTGCGATCATTCAACCATGATGGCTGCCTGAGCCCGAAGCCCAAAAACCTTTAGCACAGTCTACAGGTCATATTTATGAAGGGATTTTATTGTAACTTGGTAGGATGCCTCTGTATAATGCCTAGATGAGAACGTCCCCTTTTGGTCCTGATCTGTCAACCGTGATGGCTGCCCAGTCTGCAGGTCATACTTAATATGGAGGGATTTCATTGTAACTTGGTAGGATGACTCCGTATGATGTCTAGATGAGAATTTCCCCATTTGGTCGCGATCTGTCAACCGTGACGACTGCCCAAGCCCAAAACCCAAAAACCTTTAGCACAGTCTGCAGGTCATATTTATGGACGGATTTCATTGTAACTTGGTAGGTTGACTTCATATATTATCTAGATGAGAACATCCCCTTTTGGACGCGATTGGGCAACTGTGACGGCTACAGGGGCCTGAAGCCCGATAAACATTTAGCACAGTCTACAGGTCATATTTATGAAGGGATTTCATTGTAACTTGGTTGGATGACTCCAAATAATTTCTAGATGAGAACGTCCCCTTTTGGTTGCGATCATTCAACCATGATGGCTGCCGAGCCCGAAGCCCAAAAACCTTTAGCACAGTCTACAGGTCATATTTATGAAGGGATTTTATTGTAACTTGGTAGGATGCCTCTGTATAATGCCTAGATGAGAATGTCCCCTTTTGGTCCTGATCTGTCAACCGTGATGGCTGCCCAGTCTGCAGGTCATATTTAATATGGAGGGATTTTATTGTAACTTGGTAGGATGACTCTGTATGATGTCTAGATGAGAATTTCCCCATTTGGTCACAATCTGTCAACCGTGACGACTGCCCGAGCCCAAAACCCGAAAACCTTTAGCACAGTCTATAGGTCATATTTATGGAGGGATTTCATTGTAACTTGCTAGGTTGACTTCATATAATGTCTAGATGAGAACGTCCCATTTTGAACGTAATTGGGAAACTGTGATGTCTACAGGGGCCCAAAGCCTGAAAACCTTTAGCACAGTCTACAGGTCATATTTATGAAGGGATTTCATTGTAACTTGGTAGGAGGACTCCAAATAATGTCTAGATGAGAACGTCCCTTTTTGGTTGCGATCATTCAGCCTTGATGGCTGGAGCCCCAAAACCTTTAGCGTAGTCTATAGGTTGTATTTACAGAAGGATTTCTTTGTAACTTGTTAGGTTGACTCCATATAATGCCTAGATGATGACATCCCCTTTTGGTCATGATTGGCCAACTGTGAGGGTCCCGAAGCCCAAAAACCTTGCGCTCAGTCTACAGGTCATATTTATGAAGGGATTTCATTGTAACTTCATAAGATCACTCCAGATGATGCCCAGATGAGAATGTCCCCTTTTGGTTGTGATCATTCAACCATGATGGCTGCCCGAGCCTGAAGTCCGAAAACCTTTAGCACAGTCTACAGGTCATATTTATGAAGGGATTTCATTGTTACTTGGTAGGATGACTCCAAATAATGTCTAGATGAGAGCGTCCCCTTTTGGTCGCGATTATTCAGCCTTGATGGCTGCCCGAGCCCAAAACCTTTAGCATAGTCTATAGGTCGTATTTATGGAAGGATTTCATTGTAACTTGTTAGGTTGACTCCATATAATGCCCAGATGATGGCATCCCCTTTTTGTTGTGATTGGTCAACTGTGACGGCTTCAGGGGCCCGAAGCTCAAAAACCTTGAGCACAGTCTAAGGTCATATTTATGAAGGGATTTCATTGTAACTTTGTAGAATCACTCCAGATGATGCCCAGATGACAATGTCCCCTTTTGGTCGCGATCATTCAACCATGATGGCTTCCCAAGCCCAAAACCCTAAAAACGTTAGTACAGACTACAGGTTGTATTTCTGAAGGGATTTCATTGTAACTTAGTGGAATTACTCAGTATAATGTTGAGATGAGGATGCCCCCTTTTAGTTGCAATCGGTAAACCGTCATGGCTTCACGGGCCTGAAGCCCGAAAACCTTTAGCACAGTGTAAAGGCCATATTTATGAAGGGATTTCAATGTAACTTAATAGGATGACTCGTTTTGGGATAATTTCACTGTAACTTGGTAACTTTCATTGACATACGTTAACTGTGAGGGCCACATACATTAACTGTGAGGTCCACATTAACCCACCCTTCAGCTCTTTAGTACAGTGTACACCTCATATTATTTTTTATTAAAAACATAGCATACAGGGAACAGAAATTAACATATTCCCAATTATCACAATTCTTGTCTTATTTCATAATCCTTTCATAAACATTGAACATTATTCTTTTCATCAAACACAACACACAGACAAGTTAAGCTACAGTGTCATTGACACTTTCATTACTGTGTGTCTTAGTACTGTCATGTGCGACTTAAGATAAAGGTTAAAATATTTGCTGTTGGAGACATCATAAAAAGCAAGACCCTTTTATATTGACATGCATATGATCAAGTCAGGTCATGTACATAAAATCAGTGTAGCAAAGATAGTTTTCTGTAAAGGGTTGCATTCCTCCTTGGATGTGTCAAAAAGCATTAGTCTTGTCTCTGATTGGCATTTTGTAGTCACTTCTTGTATGAATGAACCATTGTGTAGGTAAAACGTTCCAGAAGAACTCAAAATTCTTGGCGGAAGTCAGGCCTCTGGCGAGTACTAGACTTCAGTACTAAAGTACGAGTACGAGGAAAATGTGTGAGTAAGTATGAGTACAAGTACTGGGGAAATGTAATCATTAGCTCATTGTATGTGGAGTGACAGTTGGCAAGAAATATATCAAGGCTTGAGTTGTTTTCTTAATAATTTTGTCATAATTACATGAATTTACATCAAATAAAAATTCTGTTGTCTGCTTAATAGAACCAAGGAATAAATATAAAAAGTACTCATTATGTCTTACTTGTCTTCTACAAACACTGTTCACAAACTTAATTAGTAAACTTGTTCATCACATACAAGTTATAAACCATATTACTGGTCAATTCATTGTTGACTGACCAGAATTAACTTTATGATACTGGCTATTGTATACTTAGCTAATTAATCAGTACTAGCCAAAATAAATCAAAACAAGACTTGCGATTAACACCTCACAGTTCATTGAATTATTATTGTGATAAACAATGCCGCTCTGTGTCAATGAAGGAACTAGGGGACATGCCTCCGTTGAATTTAAACAGGTATACATAGCTTGTAGAACATGGCGTAATTCTGAAAATTTTTTGAATATTTACAAAGTACTCATAAAATACTCGGGAGTACTGCCATTTTTTTCAAAGTAATGAGTATGAGTATTTGAAATTATATGAGTAAAGTACGAGTATTGAGTACTTTGTCAAAAAAGTGGTACTCGAGTACTACGAGTGCTGAGTACTTTGGACCCAGCAATGGTGGAAGCAATCATGTCTGTCACCATTCCTATCTCAATGCTACTTGAAGCAATTATTTCTGCCACCATTATAAGTTATTGTGATGAGTTGACAGTAACATGGTCTGAGGTTTGCGGCTGGGAGCTTATGTTCAACCAAGACGCAAAGCGTCGAGGTTGAAAATATGTTCCAAGCCGCAAACCTCAGACCATGTTACCGTGAACTCATCACAATAATGTAGATGTTCCGATAAGACTGTACACCATAACCCTAAACCTACATTGTGAAACACGAGAGATGTATTTACTAAACCTGTGATCGTTAAAAGTTGCCTTCTGAAAGGCAACTTTTATTGATCACAGGTTTAGCAAATAAACCTCTTGTGTACTCACAAGGACACTGGATAAATAATTAATAAGCCAGATAAACTCCTTCCATCTTAGTTCAAATCGAAAATTGGTTCGTAATTTAAACAACACTTTATCCAGAACACCCTCTGTTGCATGTGTGAAAAATCCAGAAAAAATGAAGCTTGTCACTCGGTTGATGGAGCAATTACGAAACAGGCGATGTCATTTCAAATATTTCGTTGTGACGTCAGATGGTAACCTTTGCCATTTGAGCCGTAAACATAGAATATACTAAGCGAGTTCTTGTCCAGTTAGAGGAGGAGGATTTTAGTCTTATTGGAACATTCCTATATCAGTGCCACTGGAAGCAATTATTTCTATCCCCATTACTATATCAATGCCATTGATAGGAACATAAAACATAAAAATAATTGGATAAACCTGTCTTTGTGCTTATGTTGTGGTCACAATATAGCCAGAGGTTCTGAAATGACCTTTAAACATCAATAAATAAACTAGAGAATTGTAATTTGTTGGACAAATTACAGGCTTTCCCATCTTTCCAATGTGAAAATGCAGACTACATATGGCAAAGCAAAGTGTTTGAAATTATCCATTTCCAAAATGATGGACAAAAAGCATCCAAAGTTGGCTATTTTTGGCATTCTATAACGGTACTCTTATTCTCACCCTCATTGTCCTTGGGGGTTAAGTTTTGAGATTAAAAATAAACATAATAATAACACTTTGGCCAGCCGCTGATTTGTCGCGGTTCTCGGACGAGAAGGCCATGGTTACCCCTGTACTCCCAACTGCCTCCCTATTCCCACGCTTCTCCTCTCCTCCCAACACTCGGAGACGAACTGCTTGATGATATCCCTTGTCCCATTCTTCCCAATCTCTCCGATTAGCATATTAACCCTCTCCTTTGAGTCTCCCCCTAACCACATGTCCTTCATTCTCCCATCCCACTTCCCCATTATACTCCCAGTGAATCTCATTCTTTTTGACTGATACTTTGGGCATTCTAGAAGAAAGTGTTCCAGGGTCTCCACCATGTCCAAGTTACACATCTGGCACTCCCTTTCACCGTCTTTCCCAATTTTTCCCCTCAGCTCCAGGGATCGTGACCTCAGCTTGAACAACAGTGACCCCCCAAAGGAGCCATCAAGGTACTCTTCAAAACCTGGCTTCTCTTTATCACGCAGGCCACCCAAAGACCTCTTTGATTTGACCCCCTCTCGCCAATTACGGTTACAATCCTCCATGACCCTTTCTCTGACGATTTTTTTTACCCTGGTTTGCCCCAACGTCCAGGTCCGAGATCTCCCAACGAGTAGTTCTCTACTAATAATAATAACACTTTGGCCAGCCGCTGATTTGTCGCGGTTCTCGGACGAGAAGGCCATGGTTACCCCTGTACTCCCAACTGCCTCCCTATTCCCACGCTTCTCCTCTCCTCCCAACACTCGGAGACAAACTGCTTGATGATATCCCTTGTCCCATTCTTCCCAATCTCTCTGATTAGCATATTAACCCTCTCCTTTGAGTCTCCCCCTAACCACATGCCCTTCATTCTCCCATCCCACTTCCCCATTATACTCCCAGTGAATCTCATTCTTTTAGGCTGATACTTTGGGCATTCTAGAAGAAAGTGTTCCAGGGTCTCCACCATGTCCAAGTTACACATCTGGCACTCCCTTTCACCGTCTTTCCCAATTTTTCCCCTCAGCTCCAGGGATCGCGACCTCAGCTTGAACAACAGTGACCCCCCAAAGGTGCCATCAAGGTACTCTTCAAAACCTGGCTTCTCTTTATCACGCAGGCCACCCAAAGACCTCTTTGATTTGACCCCCTCTCACCAATTACGGTTACAATCCTCCATGACCCTTTCTCTGACGATTTTTTTACCCTGGTTTGCCCCCAACGTCCAGGTCAGAGATCTCCAATGAGTAGTTCTCTACTAGCTCCCTCACTTGGGCCATCCACCCCGTTTTGATATTTGAGTTGAAAATTCTCAGGAACATTGCTTTACACCATCGGCTGTCGGGGAGATTTACCAAATAATTAAGATAACCGAGCTTCAACAGGTCTATCCTGTCCTTGATCCTCATCCACCCAAGCTCACCCCTGATTGCTTCTAGCGCTGCGGCATTACTCGACCCCATTATCCATCGGCCTGCATCGTTCTGCAGGATTTCCAAGCTCTTTATGGCCGTCTGGTTTAGGGGTACCACTTCCGTACCGTATGTTATACTTGGCAGCCCCACCATTTCCCAAATGGTTTTCCCCACGAAAACCTTATTGAAACTGTTTCTCCCTATAAGTTTCATTTGGTTAAGGATTCGCTTCCCCTTCAGAATCAATTTATTTGTGTGGTTCCGGTAGATGCTTCTTCCTGTAATGTTTATATTTACCCCCAAATACTCGTAATCACCTGTCTCTCCCACACTGAGAAGTTTGCTGCTCCCTTCCGGAATGCAGAACTCACCCACTCTCCACCTTCGAGTGGGGTCCACTTTGCGGCCCACAGGTATAATTTTGCTCTTGCTTTCATTAAGTTCGAGTCTCCATTTGCTCCCATATTTCCCAACAATTCCCAGCATTTTCGTTAGCCCCTCTTCGCTTTCTGACACAAGAACCATACCGTCTGCAAAAAATAGCCCTGGGATCTTCAAGTCCCCAACTGCTACCCCATCCTCGCTAAGCAGGAGTTCATCTCCTAAATCTTTGATGTACAATGCAAACAGGATCGGCGAAAGGATACACCCCTGTTTTAGGCCTATCTCCATAGGCACACGTTTCGTTGTAATGTTTCCCAGGCTAAGTTCACTCTGTACATCTTTATATAATGCTTTCATAATTCCAACAAACTCGCCTCCTAACCCCATAGCCTCCAGCTTGCGCCACATACCTTCCCTCCATACTCTATCGTATGCCTTTTTGATATCCAAAAAGGCCATAAACATCTTTTTCTTTTTTGCTTTCGCGGATTCTATCATTTGGGATAGTGTGAAAAGATGGTCAGTAACTCTCCTTCCCTTCCTGAAGCCATTCTGGATTTCTCCCAAAAAACCCTTCTCCTCAATCACCTCCTCCAGTCACCCATACAGGACTTTACAGAAAACCTTTCCAATGTTGCTACTGACAGAGATCCCTCGATAGTTATCCAAAACGTCTTTTTCCCCCTTTTTGTGAATAAATGTCACTTTACTTTCTCTCCACTCCTTTGGGACCTCTTGATTTTCTATGGCTAGATTGAATAGGGCAGTTAGGCTTTTCACGAGTTCCTCTCCCCCTTTTTTGATAAACTCGTTGGGAATTTCATCCACTCCTCCCGCTTTTCCATCCCTTAATTTTGATATCACCTTTCGTACCTCTTCCGTTTTAATTTCGCTGCACACGAAGCTCGATAGGTTTACCTCGACCTGATTTGGACACTCTGGTGGGCTTCCCATGCCCCATCGCTTCTCGTTTACCTTTTCCCAGTGCTTGACTAGTTCTGATGCGATTTGATCTTGCTCGTCTGTAACTCTGCCATCAACTTTAATACTCTGTGGGTTACTTCCTTTGTTACGTTTATTCACCCAATTCCAAAATACGTTCGAACTCGACCCCCCCTGTCGTTCTTATCGTCCTAATAAGACTGCTATTTCGTACTCTCCGATTATCGTCTTTAATCTTATTTACTTTATTTCGTGCTTGGTGGTATTCTTCCTTAGCAACTGTGGCCTCATTGCTTTCCACCCCCTTAAGTTTTCTACTTCTCCTGTATGCAGCACATTTAGCTTTTCTTCCCTTTATGGTCCTTTTCAGTTCTTCGTTCACTCTGTACCCAAGTTCCCGTGTTGGCACCCTGACCTTTCCTACACTTTCCTTTCCTGCCTCGACCAGGCTTGCAACTATGTCGGCCATCTTCTGGACACTGCCCCTCTTGGGTATGGTTGCAAGCTTTGGTTTCAGTTTTTCATTGAACTTCGCCCAGTCAGTATCTTTTTTGAGTTCCCAAATCTCCTTAGAGCTTCCTTTGCTTTTTACTAGAGTTTTGGCCTTGATCGTCACTGTAATCAAGTTGTGATCACTATCCACCTCCATTTTACCCTCATCATCCACTTCTACCCCTATCACCTCCCTCCATAAATTAATATCTCTGAGGATGTAGTCGATTATTGATTTTCTGTCGTTCCTCTCCCAGGTCCATTTCCCCTTACACCTCGCGTCCCTGTTCAGAATCTTCAGACTGAGCTCATTTGTGAAGTTCAACAGCTTCCTTCCATTCCTGCTGACTTTATTGTCCCCACCCTCTATGCCTTCTTCATCATTACCTATATGGCCATTAAAGTCACCCATCAGAATTATACCGAACCCCTTGTTTTGTAATTCGGTGATATTTGACCTCAGTGTTGAGTATATCGAATCATTCCATTTGGGTTTGCTTCCCTCCACCGCACAATACACAACCCCAAGGGCAATACTTTTGTTTTTCAGACTGATCCTTACCCATCCAATTTCTTTCGATACCTCAGCCAGGGTGCTGATGTTTTCCAGGTCTGTGATCAGCGATGGTTTTAAATCATCTTTAATGTACATGCCTACCCCTCCCCCTTTTTTTTGGCCTTCCGTTCGCCCTACACCTATCCATACGTACCCCCTTACTTGGTCTACCCGTTCCTCGTGTCTTACCCACGTTTCGCTTAAGCCCATGACGTCAAACTCCTGTGCCTCAATCAATGTAGCAATTTCACTTACTTTCCGGTGGAGACCCTGGATGTTGCTATAACCCACTTTCAGGGTGTCAAGGTTCATTGGCTTCCGCCTACTGGTCCCTTTATTATCTAGTCCCTGTACGTTTGTATATCCCACTTTGTGTACCTGTTCTTTCCCTGGGAAGCTGTTCCTATTGATTTGGATTTTTGGTCCCTTTTCCTTATCCCCCTTGTCCCATTTTTTACACCTATGGTTCGTGACACATTTTCTGTGATTATTCCCCCCTTCACTGACCCCCCCCCCCTCCCCTCCCTATACCAAAAAAGGCTCCACCACCTGCAACATATTTTTTCCTAAAACCTCTGTACCCCTTGGGCTAAGATGGAGACCATCCCTTCCATATAGGTCATTTCTACCCCAAAACGATCCCCAATTGTCTACAAAGGGTATCCCAAGTTCCTTACAATACTCCCCCAATTCCTCGTTGGTCCCAATGATCCGCGAATTACGCTCGCCCCACCACCTAGTACTGGGAGAAGCCCCTAAACCACTACCTGTGCATTCTTGGCATTCAGTTGAGTCCTTGTAAGTCTCAATAAGCTGAACTGATTTTCTCTCCCTGATGTTGGTCCCCACGTGTACAACAACCACTGGGTCTGGGCCTGACCCCTTTACTAATCCATCCACTCTGTCCCTTAGGTCCTCCATCCTAGCCCCCGGAAAGCACAAATTGGTCCTGTTGACACTGTCAGGCCCTCACACCACCCTATCCAACCCCCGCACTATACTACTCCCTGCAACCACCAACTGCCTCTTCCTGTCCTTTCCTGTCCTCTTTCCCGCCCTACTACCCCAACAACCCCTGTTACCACCTCTGTCCCCACTGGGCCGGCTCGCAATCTTGCACTTTGCCACACTAACCCCCATGCCTACCTCCACCTCTTCAGACCCAACCTGCTCCTCAGAATTCTCGAAATTACCTAACACACTGAATCTATTTTGGACACTGCACCCCACCTTCTGCCCACTCCCACTACAAGCCACCTTGTCCTCGTTTACCACCTTCCTAACCTTCCCTCTGACTCCTGCCCTGACAGACTCCACATGATCATCGCTATCTCCCTCACTATCCGATTCTATAAGAATACGCCTTTTCGCCCCCCGACTCACACTACTAGCCTGGGAATTTGACACTCTAGCCCCTACTTCTCCTCTACCCTCAACCCGACGCACCTTCCTATTCTCAAAAGACACACTATCCACGTCAAAAGTCCGCTTCCTACTACCCACCACCTTTCATCCCCCATCGAATGCCACCCTAACTGGGATAACACCAGACTTTCCTACCCTCCCCAGTTTCCCCCTCACCACCTGCACCTCTTCCTCCAACTTTACATATGCCTCCAACAGCTGCATTAGCTCTACGCAGATGGCACACATCCCCAACTCCCCCAGCTCACACCCATCCACATACACCATATGGCAGTGCCTACACACATCCGACCGCTGGACGTCCGTTGGTAACTCACCAGCAGTAGCACCCCCTGTGCTGGCCTCAACCACTCCCCCCACCTGGACACCTATACTAACAGTTTCTGCCCTGCTGGTCTGAACTTCTCGCGTCACGAAACACTTAGCATCCATAGCCAAAATTAGAATGAGAAGCTTGAATTTTAAAAAGCTATCGAACTCGTAAACAAAACAAACAAAACACCGAAAATGACCCGCGCGAAGATAGGGAACACGCCGCTGATATCCGTTAAAGAAACTAAACAAAACACTAATATAACTATCTTTTATTAAAAATCACATCTATACAAGCCCTAAAACAATATATATATATCTACAGAACACCTGGAAGAAAAATATAGATACTTGAGCTAACTTTTGACAACTGAATCGAAATACTCCCTGTTGGTTTGGATATGGACACAGGAATCTTTTTTCTGCAATCATTTTTACATCTATCCATACCAACATAATTGCTACAACAACCTTGCAATTAGAGGAAATGAGTACAGATGTTTGCAAAATTCACTGAAAATCAATTTTTGTCGGACAATACTATTGTTTACGTGGCCAAAGCATATGTTGGGTTAAGCCCCAAAGCATAACTTACAGCAACGGATTTGTTCATTAAGTATCTCTACCTATAGCAAAACAAAGTGTTTAAAATTAACCCTTTCCAAAATGACAAGAAAATGTAACTGAAGTTAGCTAAATTTTGCATTTTCGAATTGAACTCTTACCCTCATTGTGCTTGAGGGTTAAAGATGAGATTAAAAACTAAACAGTAACTTTCTTCTGCAAGCATTGTTGCATCTATGCATACAAAAATAATTGTTACAACAACTACATTGCAATTAGAGAAATTAGCGCTTGAAGTTAGTCAATCTCGAAGATAAAATGCTATATTCATACATTTGTGGCCAGTAGGGGTTAATTTTAAAATATTTGTGTGGTGACTTTAGTGTATCATATTATGCTCTAAATGTGTGAACATCAGTCACAGACTGAGTGTCTCATAAGAGACATGGAGGAATCTTGAATCTTGGTATTTGATTGAACATGTACCAGTTGAGGGTACTCCAATTCAAGGCCTGAGAACTGGGGGAGGATTAAAACTTGGAATAAAAGATATACATCAAAATTGTTCTTGAATGAATGCCCTATCTTCTCATGGGAAACATTTTGAGAAAATATGGCTCCAGTGCTGAGAAACTGCATGTATATACCAATTATTCCGACAGTACCCTTATGGGAAGTCTCAAATCTGCCAAGGGTTAAACTTTTAATAATAACATATAGAATAAAATTTGTCATACATTGACTGCTGCATGCAGCTATAGAAAACATTCAGAACTCAATCAATTAAAAATGGAGTAAATCGTCACCTAGACTTACCAAATTCTAAAACAATTAGGAGTTTTTTTGGACGGTACCTACTTTTATGCAACCAGAATGGGATAGGATTAAACTTTACAACCAAACTTACAACAGCAAATATGCTCGGTAGTCAATTGTGAATACGTACATGAAAAGTGTTTGAAATTAACCCTTTCCAAAATGATAGAAAAAGCAACCAAAGTTGGCTAATTTTGGCATTTTCAAACGGTACTCTTATTCTCGCCCTCATTGTGCTTCAGGGTTAAATCTGAGATTAAAAAGTAAACAGTAACGTTCTTCCACAATCATTGTTGCATCTATTCATACCAAAATAATTGTTACAACAACCTTGTAATTAGAGAAATTTGGCCTTGAAGTTGGTCAATTTTGAAGAAAAAATCTATATTCATGTCATTTTTGGCCAATGGGGGTCAATGTTGAAAGATTTGAGTGGTGATTGTGGTGTATCATATTATGCTCTAAATGTGTGGAAAATTTGAGCTAAATAACTGCAAACAATTTTGAGACTTTCGAAAAATGTTAAAATTTTGAAAGTTTTGGCCGAATATTTTGAAAATACGCGTTTTCACAGACATGACAATACCACATTTCACTACATTTTATGACATTACATAAGTATACCAAATTTGGTCAAAATCATACAGCTTGTTTTTGAGCAGTGCAACAGGCATAATTCATGCCAAAAAAAAAAATAACAGCTAAATTGTTGTAGGAATAATGTCCTATCTTCTCATGGGAAGTGTTTTGAGAAAATATGGCTCCTGTGCTGATAAATCACATGTAAAAGTTGGCAAAAATAACAATTATTCCGACGGTACCCTTATGGGAAGTCTCAAATCTGCCAAGGGTTAAACTTTTAATAATAACATATAAAACAAAAGTTGTCATACCTTGACTGCTGCATGCAGCCATAGAAAACATTCAGCTCTCAATCATTCAGAAATGGAGTAAATTGTCCCTTAAACTTACCAAATTCTGAAAAAATGGGAGTTTTTTTGGAGGGTACCTCCTTTTATGCAACCGGAATGGGCATATTGTTAAACTTTACAAGCAAACTTACAACAGCAAATATGCTCGGTAGTCAATTGTGAATACGGATATGCAAGGTGTTTGAAATTAACCCTTTCCAAAATGATATAAAAAGCAACCAAAGTTGGCAAATTTTGGCATTTTCAAATGGTACACTTATTCTCGCCCTCGTTGTGCTTGGTTAAATCTGAGATTAAAGCGTAAACAGCAACTTTCTTCTGCAATCATTGTTACATCTATCCATACCAAAACAATTGTTACAACAACCTTGAATTAGAGACATTTACCCTTGAAGTTGGTCAATTTTAAAGAAAAAAGCTATATTCGTGTCATTTTTGGTCAGTGGGGGGTAAATTTTGAAATATTTTTGTGGTGATTTTGGTAGGTCATGTTATGCTCTAAATGTGTGGGAAATTTGAGCTAAATAACTGTTAACAATTTTTGAGACTTTTGAAAAACGGTGAAATTTTGATGGTTTGGGCAGAATATTTTGAAAATAAGCATTTTCACAGATATGACGATTCCTCATTTTACTAGATTTGATGGCGTTACAAAAGTATGCCAAATTTGGTTCAAATCATACAGCTTGTTTTTGAGCAGTGCAACGGACAAAATTGATGGCGGAAAAAAAAAAATAAAAAAAAATAAAAAGAGTAAACAGTAACTTCCTTTCTTCTGCAATCATTGTTGCACCTATCCATACCAAAATAATGCTACAACAACCTTGCAATTAGAGGAAATGAGTACAGATGTTTGCAAAATTCACAGAAAATCAATTTTTTTTCAGACAGTACTATTCTTTAAGTGGCCAATGCATATGTTGGGTTAAGCCTCAAAGCATAACTTACAGCAGCGGATTTGTTCATTAAGCATCCCTACCAAAGTGTTTAACATTAGCTGTTTCCAAAATGACAGGAAAATGTAACCAAAGTTAGCTAATTTTTGCATTTTCAAATGGTACACTTACCCTCATTGTGCTTGAGGATTAAAGATGAGATTAAAAACTAAACAGTAACTTTCTTCTGCAAGCATTGTTGCATCTATGCATACAAAAATAATTGTTACAACAACCTTGCAATTAGAGAAATTTGCCCTTGAAGTTAGTCAATCTTGAAGGTGAAATTCTATATTCATATCATTTGTGACCAGTAGCGGTTAATTTTGAAATATTTGTGTGGTGATTTTGGTGTAACATATTATGCTCTAAATGTGTGGAAAATTTGAGCTGAATAACTGTAAACAGTTTTGAGACTTTAGAAAAATGGTGAAATTTTGACGGTTTTGGCAGAATATTTTGAAAATACGCGTTTTCACAGACATGACAATACCGTATTTCACTAGATTTTATGACATTACATGAGTATGTCAAATTTGGTTGAAATTGTACAGCTTGTTTTTGAGCAATGCAACAGACCAAATTGATGGCGGAAAAAATAAAAAAAAGAAAAAGAAAAAAAAAATAGAGAAGAAAAATTTTGAAAAAGAAGAATAACAAGAGTCTTTCTCAAACTACGTTTGGGAAGCCTAAAAAAAAAAGAGAGAAGAAAAATTTTGAAAAAGAGGAATAACAAGAGTCTTTCCCAAACTGGGTTTGGGAAAGCCTAAAAAGAAAAAAACAGAAGAAAAATTTTCAAAAAGAAGAATAACAAGAGCCTTTCCCAAACTGGGTTTGGGAAAGCCTGACAAGGAGCAATCGTTTCATTTGCCATGGTTAAAATAGATTTCTTTATCTATTATATAAATGAGAAGTGTGTGATTCTGTGATTCAGTCCATGTTCAGCAAGAAATTCAAGCTTTGATAATCTCCCTTGATATGGAATTAGAAATTTTCCATCATATGGGCAGAGTTATCCATCTTGGAATGGGTCAGCTGGCTAGTTTAAAATAAATAGAAACACCCTCTGCCCAAGAGATAAATAGGATTGTGATGTCCTAGCATTTTACCTTAAATGTAACTACCACTATTACTGCACAATAAGTAACAACATGGCTTTTATCACTGAGCAGAGATAACAAAATGCTAATTAGGTCTTGTTGGGTATTGAGTAATCTTTCATTTTGCTGAAGGAGTGGACCTGAGCATTCATCTTTCTATAACTGCCTCCCCTCCTGACCCTTTCTTCCTAATCCTTTCCCTCCATCCAGAGTCATATCTCAAGAGTACATGAAGTAGCTTAAAATTGTACCAAAACACATTTTGTCAACACTACTTTCTGCCCCACAGATCTATATCACTTGTTTGCATGGTTTCAGACTTAGTGTCCTTGACCTACTCACAGAAAACATTTTAGCAAAATGTGCAAGTTTGGGTTTCAGTCAGATGAAATTTGTTTGAAACAACTGTTTAATTCGAAGTTAAGTAACATATTAACTTTGATGGAATAGAGGTCCAAGTTTGATATTCGCAGTTGTGCCTTTTGTAGTTTAAAGTTATGCCCCTTGAATTAGAAAAGAAAGTGGTAAAATAAGTGGATTTTTTAAGTTTCCATCAGAGAAAATCTGTTTTAAACAACTAATTGTTTTCAGACGTCTGCAACATCTTAGGTTTGATGGAATACAGATGAAAACTTGTTTATTCATTACTGGTAGATGTCTAGTGTAGTTTTGGAGTTAAGTCCAATGAATTATTTTAAAAAATGGTAAAATTTGTGTTGTTTTCTTTGGTTTCCATCAGATAAAATCTGTTGGAACTTGCTCTTATTGTAGTTTAGAAGTTATGCCTCTTGAAAAATTGCAAAATGGGAGCAATGTCGACGGTTAAATACGACATTACTATGAATAAAGTTTTGGTTTCCATGCAATAACCTTAATTTCCTTTTGTGACTAAAACTATATGAATAGTCTCTGGCCTTTGCCATTGTAAAATATTCAGTTAAGTTATGAGTTTTCAGTTGAGAGGAATTTGTACATAACAGCTTTAGAATCCTAAAATGTCATTGATGGGAGGAGTTACCGCATTGATTGACCTGATGCCAACAAGTTCCGATTTTGGAAAGTTGACACCATGTTACTAGTTTTTGTGGTAAGCCTTTGTTTGATGATGTGAAAGCTGTTATGCTGTGACTACAGTCACCGCATAACTTTTACATCCTAAAATGTCATTGATGGGAGGAGTTATCACATTGATTGACCCGATGCTAACAAGTGTCGATTTTGGAAAGTTGATACCATGTTACTAGTTTTCATGATAAGCTTTTGCTTGATGATGTGAAAGCTGTTATGCTGTGACTACAAACATTGCAAAACAGCTTTTACATCATAAAACGACATTGATGGGAGGAGTTACCACATTGATTGACCTGATGCCAGCAAGTTCCGATTTTGGAAAATTGATACCATGTTACTAGTTTTCTTGGTAAGCCTTTGTTTGATGATGTGAAAGCTGTTATGCTGTGACTTCAGTTAGGGCATAACTTTTACATCCTAAAATGTCATTGATGGGAGGAGTTACCACATTGATTGACCTGATGCTAACAAGTGCCGATTTTGGAAAGTTGATACCATGTTACTAGTTTTCATGATAAGCTTTTGCTCGATGATGTGAAAGCTGTTATGCTGTGACTACAGACATTGCAAAACAGCTTTTACATCATAAAACAACATTGATGGGAGGAGTTACCACATTGATTGACCTGATGCCAACAAGTTCCGATTTTTGAAAGTTGATACCGTGTTACTAGTTTTCATAGTAAGCTTTTGTTTGGTTATGTGAAAGCTGTTATGATGTGACTACAGTCACTGCATAACAGCTTTTACATCATAAAATGTCATTGATGGGAGGGGTTACCGCATTGATTGACCTGATTCCAACAAGTGCCGATTTTGGATAGTTGATACCATGTTACTAGTTTTTGTGGTAAGCTTTTATTTGATGATGTGAAAGCTGTTATGCTGTGACTACATTCATCATATAACAGCATTTACATCATAAAATGTCATTGATGGCAGGAGGTACCGCATTGATTGACCTGATGCCAACAAGTGCTGATTTTGGAAAGTTGATACCATGTTAGTTTCTGTGGTAAGCTTTTGTTTGATGATGCAAAAGCTGTTATGCTGTGACTACAGTCACAGCACAACAGCTTTCACTTCATAAAACATTGATGGGAGGAGTTACCGCATTGATTGACCTGATGCCATCTTGAGGGCGTAGATTGAGTTGCGACAATTTTTTTTGTGGACATTTCAGCTATCCAGTTGTACAGAGATCAGTGGGGTTTTAATAGTCGGAAAAAGGTTAAGATCATGTGATAAATGTTGTTTAGTAATGTGTTAATGTTTACCAAGAGCACTTGACTGGAACCAGCCTCTTATCAGTAGTCTCTGGAGATCCAAAATGTTGATTTGTTTCATCAGAATTGAAATTTCTCAAAAAAACATCATATGTCAGTTCTCTATCAGTAGACTCAGGGGTCTTTTTCCAGTGATGCATGTTTTAATTATAGCACTTCAAAGTTTGATAGCACAACTATATGTAACTTTTATTGATGATGAAATTAATTTTTTCCGTAAACAGGAAATGGGAAATTTTATACCAGCAGCAACTAAATTACACTTTCATAAATTGACTGCATCGAGCATGAAATAAAAATTATATTTCATTTGTAGGTTAGTACAGTTACAGAACCACTACACTGTATAGGGAGGGCAGCTAAACATCCACATTATATTTCATTTGTAGGTTAGTACAGTTACTGAACCACTATACTGTATAGGGAGGGCAGCTAAACATCCACAGGAAATAGGCACTTGGTGGGCTATGTTCTGAAAGATTGTTGGCTGGTAATTGTGTGGGACCTGAAAAGTGCTTTGAATTTTTATGCTCCCCCCAAAAAATATCTGGGCTGCATAGAATAGCTACTTTGTCCAGTTGTCCATCATCTATCTGTTTATCCATTCTAAATTCACACACATATATTGTCTTATCCAAACGGTTCCACAATCAGTAGCCCTCAGGTAGCTCATAATTCACCACTCCTGCTTCCAAACAACTTGTTACATACTGCTTTTTGCCTATGCTCCTTGTTAATTTTGTGACTGCGGTGAGAATGAGGTGTGAATGTCTCAGCAACGGCTGTGTTGTCCTCTAAATAATTCTCCAAATTATGCTTACAAATTGGTTAAAACTCCACCTGATTATCTACAAGACAGAAATTCTACCCAACCCCTCTAGGTTTGTGCAGCCTATTTTCCTGCTTAAAACATAACCTATGTCTCCCTCAGATGAACTGAGCCTCAGTCGATAACCCTGCCACTTGATAAATGCAAAGGGGTTGATACATACCCTCCATCTTAGTCCTTGGACTAGAAATCTGGTCTGTGACAGTATTTGCTGGGTGAAAAAGACGCGATTTCAACATTTAAACTTACGAACAGCAACAGAGGATCCTTTGATTGCTCAATAAATCTAAGAACCGATTGGGCTGTTGTCTTCTTTAGAGCCACTGTACCAAATCCAGCCAAACTTGGCATAAACTATCTTTTGGGGATAATCATCGATTGTGACCTGGGGCCAACGTTAGATACTGCTCTATCCCCAAGTATCATTAAATCATTTTTGGTGGCTGGTACCATATAGACATCTGGATTTTATGGCTTTATTGACACATTTGCCGATCCCAATATTGATGCCGCTTGGGTCGTTAACCCTTTACCTAAAACGAAAGGCAGACAACACTTGCAAACACAAATCTTGAATATCTAATCTTTATCAT
The DNA here is from genome assembly GCA_031216915.1 of Pictodentalium vernedei. Taxonomy (NCBI): domain Eukaryota; kingdom Metazoa; phylum Mollusca; class Scaphopoda; order Dentaliida; family Dentaliidae; genus Pictodentalium; species Pictodentalium vernedei. The sequence continues at coordinate 197,926,561 of CM062289.1, forward strand.
TTTTGCATCCATAGCTTATGACCCCTCATTGGAATGAGCTTGTTCCAATGAGGGGTCAATAGCTATGTTTTTGAAACAAAAAATGGAAAAAAATTAAAATTGAATGGCAGTTTTTGGGAATAGAGCTGGCCGGTTTTAGCCGTTGTGTTGAGTAAAGGGTTAAAAGAGCTACCAATTCATATAATATCAGTTATTTATATTCATAGATTGAAATTGCATTTCTGGAAAAGACAATTTAAAAAGGTTTATAGAATTTTCCCTTGATGCATTTTAGTAATAGTCCACCTGTTCTGTGTAGTACAGTTGTGTAATATATCATTTATCTGTCAATTATTTGGTGTTCCTCCTAACAGTTATCGACAGCCCTGTCCTGTGCTTGACTGTAGAGATGCAATAGGTCTGTGAAGGTATGATAGGATCCTTCAGCAAATGTGAGTCCTGTGGTGATCATCCAATAATAAACCTGTAAAATATGACATCATACTTCTGCTATATTTAGGACTGTCAAAAATATTACATGGACATGAACCATTAAACTAAACATCGATAATTGGAAGAAACCAATTATCTTTTTTTAGAACTTGATCATCCCAAATATTCAATCCTTCATGGGAGATGGGCAAGAGTATAGTTGAACCTAGCAGACTGCACAAATTCCAATAAACAAGCATGAAATATCAGGCATTCAAAATATCTGGAGCGTATACTTCTTAACTGTATACAAAGTTTTTCACAGAAGAAAAATCAAACACACCAGACTGATTGCTGTATTCTGTCCTTTTTCTGTGGTAGATCTCTGTATTCATATAAGAGGAATACACTTGAGATTTTTTTTACTGGTGATCCATTAACCTCGTCATTTGAAACAGATATGAAACAAATATAGAATATACCCATAGTAGCTTGGTGTACCAAATGTTCACCATGAGTGGTGAAGTGGTGTTAACCGCGAGCCTTTGGCGTGCGGTTAACCCCACTTCACCACGAGTGGTGAATATTTGGTACAACAAGCTACTTTGGGTATATTTTATTTCTACCCTTTTTCTCGATTTTACTGAGCAGCAGCCGAACATAGGTGCAAATTTGTTTTTGTTTACATGAGCATTGGTGGGTGGTACTTCTGCTGTCAATTTTATTACCAAAATGAAAGAGAAAAAGAAAGGGCCTTTTTCATTTTAATAACATACTATTTCGAGTTATGGATGCTTCATTAACACGAGACAATGTATGTTTGTTAATTTTTTTGTGTTTTATGGGGTAAATTCATTTAAAACGTAATAAATAATTGCCACTTTCATTTCACTCTTTGTGAGGCGACGTGCGATAAATTTAGACAAGTTCCCATTCAGGTCTACTGTAGGTGTAAATTTTAACAACTGAAATCCCATTGCTGGCTTGTTCACCACAGTTGGTGTACAAAGCTAAAATTTATGTCATAGGCTTTTTCTGTATAGTAGAATAGGTCATCATGGTATAAAAGCTGTGATTATATGGCATTGTCTGCATCAAAAATGTATACCAAATTTTGCAACAGTTCGGGAACTCATTTTTACATCCAACAAAATAACTTTTGTGAAGAACTCAAAATTGTAGATGGGGTCAACAGATTAGTAGTTCAAAACTGTCCCACCATCCTATCAGAGTATGAAAGTCATGGAGTGTTTGTTATAGAAAGCTTATGTGAGCAGTGCGTTTTTTTGATGGTCAGTGTGACAAATTCTCTGCGGCGACCCCAGAAAGTGAAGTAGTTCTTGTTTACTGTAGTAAACATGCGCTGTTTACTGGTAAATTATGACCCGGTCACTAGTGGGATGTCCTCTAAAATGGGCAACATGGGTATAACGATTGGCTGGACTTGACTTTATAACCATGTTACAGTTCCGATTAGCCATTGTGTAGAAATATGTGACCTTAAATACTCTAAAAATTAATAAATATATGATGTATCTAATGTTCAATATTTATGCCACCAACATTTTTTGTGGGAGATAAAGCCATTGTGCTGTCCAGCCATTGGTCGGTCTGTCTGTAGATGGAGGTATTTCTGCTCTCTAATTAAATGTCACCTGGACTGATTGAAACCAAACTTGACATGTGGGGTGAGCATGATAGAGGGAAGAATCCCATTTATTCCTGGGGGTCAGTGTGTCCAAGGTCAATCATATTGATTTTGATCTTCAATTTTTTTCTGAGCTGGTTTCCACTCTCCAATTAAATGTCTGCTTGTCCGATCATGAGAGGAAGTGCAGCGTTTATTTTTGGGGCCATTGTGGCAAAGGTCAAGGTCACAATGACCGTGACTTGAATTTGGTTTCCACTTCATTCCTTTAGATATCTTTCATTCCTTTAGATATCTTTCAGCAATACATAATCACACTTGATTATGTACTAGTGAGGTTACTGTATCAGGGTGTTTCAGGAGAGGGGGAGCTATCTCTAGTTTTTCTTGTTTATGTTGATTTGCTATGATTTAAATCCCGAAAATAGTTTCACTTTCAGTGCCTGACAAAATGCAAGGTTCTCAGTGCATGTAAATGGCATGACATTTCAAAATAATCATGGATTGGAAATATTTTAAAATGGTACAAGTCCAGCTGGGCAAGCAACTCTATTTTCTCCCCCACCCAACCACCCCTTCAAAAAAAAGATTTACATGACTTCTTTTTGCAGCACATGTTTTGAGTTAACCCTTTAACCACCGAATCATCCGCATCCACCTGCGTAATATGCAAATTCAGTAGTAGAAAAAATATTATTTTTCAAAAAATTTCAACAAAACCATATCATGTGACCCCTCGTTGGAACGAGCTCATCGAGCTCGTTCCAACGAGGGGGTCACATGATAAGGTTTTGTTGAAGTTTTTTGAAAAATTGGAAAAAATGATATTTAAAATAATAAATTTTGATATCGTCTGCGTTGGGTAAAGGGTTAAAAAGTAATAAAATTTAAACTTCTTGCTTGTACTCCATGTCGCCCGAAGGTGTACTGCTTGTATTCTAAGTCACCTGATGGTGTATATTTTCACATCTAGGAGTGCATATGCTTAAATGTCTAGATTCAGTACTGATATGCCCAAGTCCTTTGTCAAAACATTACAAAAATTTGGTGCCACTGTCCATTTGCCAATACATCTGGATACCCATCAATAATCAAAATTTTCCCAGTTATAAAACAATGTAAAATTCCAGTTTTCAAGCCATTTAGTTGCATATATTGTATACAGTCATGTATAAAGTGCCTCAATCACCAAAACTTGTATTTTTTGCTTACCTTGACAAAGTCAAAATAAACTATTGCCATCACACATGCAGAAGTCAGTGAATCAGCTAGTCTGTAAGTCTGCTAGTCTGTTAGTCTCTTCACACTTTCTTTAGCACAGGCTACACCCCATAGTTCTTCTCGGATCATCACAAAATTTCATGTGCAAGTTCGAGGTCTTGTCTAGATGAGAAAGTCCCATTTTGGTCGCAATCAGTCATCTGTGATGGCTGCACTGCCACGAAACCCGAAAACTTTTAGGACAGTCTACAGGACATATTTATGAAGGGATTTCATTGTAACTTGGTAGGATGACTCCGTATAATGTCTAGATGAGAAGAACATCCTATTTTGGCCGGGTTTGATCAGCCATGACAGCCACAGGTGTCGTTACCCAGATTTCTTTAGGACAGTCTCTGGGTTGCATATATGAAGGTGTTTCATTGTAAATTGGTAGGATGACTCAGTATAATGTCTAGATGAGAACGTCATATTTGGTCGCAATCGGTCAGCCATTACTGCTGCTTGGGCACATGACCTAGGTTCCTTTGCTCTGTCTAGGGGTCGTTTTTATGAAGGGATTTCATTGTAACTTGGTAGGATGACTCAGTATGATATCTAGATGAGACTGTCCAACTTTGGTCGTGATCAGTCCACCGTGACCGCTGGATGAGCATGTGACCTTGATTCCTTTAGCAAAGTCTGTGAGTCATATTTATGAAGGGACTTCATTGTAACTTGGTAGGATGACTCTTTTTGGAATGCTTTACTGTAACTTGGTAACTTTGGTTGGCATTCGTTAACTGTGAGGGAAACATCAACGTAGGCCTCAATTCTTTTAGTACAGTCTACACCTCAAATTATTCTTGTTGAAAACATAGCACATAGGGTACAGAACATAACGTATTCTCTCATAATCCTTTCATGAACATTGAACATTATCCTTTTCATACACACAGTCAATGTTATATAGCCCCATATTATATCGAGATTGATATATCCTTAGTGAATAATTATATTGAAAAAGATATTTTTATTTCTGCATTTTCTGACTGGTCTGACTCATTTGCACTGAGTGACCTTTGTTTACATATTTGTTACACTAATATATGGTCATATAGCTGTTGATTGTTTAAGCAGGTCAGGGACCTTGTTTACTTGGATTGTGACAGAATCACCTGGAGACTGATAGAAACTGTTAGAATTTTCATCTTCTGGAACATTCTATCTGGTTACTATATAAAGGTTTGTCAACAGAATTCAAAAACTCAATTTTAGAAAGCATTTCAGAAAGACTCACTTCAGTTAAAACACAGCAGTTGTTTCCATTGGAGATTATTATTGTTCTAGGACAGTGCATTTATTATAGAAGCAGTGCTTCTTTGTGAATTTGGAAGATTGGTTCCAAAAGAGAATTTTGAAGAGAATTATTTGTCTTGGAAAAGAGAATTTATACCTTCTGTGAAACAGAATAATATTTTGTGAAAAGCCAGGATTCTACTGGATTATTTGGAAATTACCTGTGGAGCCAATACTTCTTGGATTTTTACTCCATTTGAATTTTTTGGAGCATTTTGTTATATTTTATTGGAGACTGCTGAAATTTCTAAGTGAAAATTTTATAACAAATCTACGGGATACTGTTTCTGAAGAGACATTCTTGGATTTAATACTACCAGCTGGTAACTCTTCACAAATTCTTCACCACTGGATTACTGGATTCTGTCAAACTGTATTTTGGACTAATTCGATAATTGATCACCACTGTTTTTATTTTCTGTAAACCAATTAGTGTAAAAGATCTTTGTATCATTTTTTTTTTTTATTAAATTTTTTTAATTGAATTTCAGAATAGTTAAATTCATAGTTATTGTTGCTGATTCTCAGATTTCTTTCTGTTACCAATATCAATAATACTTCCATACCGTAACAGTCAAGTTAAGCTGCAGTGTCATTGACACTTTCATTGGTCATTTTGTATCCGAGGAAAATGCAGAAATTCATTGATGTTTGTTTTATTTTTTCTTATGGCGGCCACTTTTTGTTGGAAATAAAAGATTGCTTTCCTGAAATATTGACTCGCCAGATTGCACAAGTGTTTAAATATTGCTCATGCCCAATGAGATTTTCATTTCCCCAAGGAAGTTGGGTTAGTATTTTTTCAATCCTTGATATGATATTGTGTAACAAATTATTACACATGTACGTGAGTGAATTCATGTAAATTCAGTAGGCCACTGTAAAAATCCATTTGAGCATGTCACTTAACCCCCTGCACACTAATGTCCAACTACCAAAATTTCTCTTAGTTTATTTTTCCCCTTATTGCAACTTGGTATTTAATCAATTCGATCTTGCTTGACACATCAAGATTGAATTGGTTAAATTCCTTGTTGCATTACTGTGCTTTATGAAAACAAATTGCAGCTTGAAATTTTGTTACACTTTCAATTCAAGTTCATTAAACCCTTTACCTAACCCGAAAAGCAGACGACCCTTGCAAATAAAATTCTTGAAACACTAATTTTTTTTTTTGCTTCAAAAACATAACTTAGGATCCCTCATTGGAATGAGCTCTGTGAGGGGAACCATGTTAATTAATTACCCTATTAGTTGAGTGAAAACTATTCATTTAACAGGAATACAGTGGAGTCTATTTAATTGGATATCTCTTAACTGAATAACCCTGTTAATTAAATATAATTTCCCAACACAAAACCATTTACCACACCACCAGTACAAATTTGACCTGTTAATTGAATATATGTTTCGTCTCCTCCTGTATTCTACTCCTTTGATTGGATAGCGCCCGTCAAACATCAGCTGATGTCTACGTCGCGTGCGGTTATGTTCTCGTCTGACGTCATCAGTTTGGAATGTGTGCAAGAGGCTCGCAAAGAAGACTGGGCGTATTGAATGCGCGAAAATATCTGCCGTTTTTAAGTTTGATTACCGGCATTGTTTTATTTTATGTTGTGTTCCCTTTTAAAGGAAATCTTCGAATAATTAAAGTTTGTGAATAAAACTATTGAAGTTTCATCCCTTCATTTTTAGAATGGTAGATTTATGTTGTTTTGAAACGGCGGCTAAATTAAAATTGGCGATGTCATTAAAATTTTGAGGGTCAAGGTTGATTACATCGATGTAAACAAAAGAATCGTCTGCGCAAAAATAATTGCAAAAATGAAGCGGTTTGCAGATCATTCGATTGATGAAATTATTGCAAAAATAAAAGAATTAATACCATCAAGTACAAACAAAGCTAACAATGTAGCCGCCAAGGCATTGCGTGATTATCTTGTAGAAAAAAGACAGGATTCTAACTTTGAGGATTTTGACACGGTGAAATTGAATGAAATTTTACAACATTTTTACATGGATGTGCGTTCAAAGAAAGGTGAACTGTACAAAAGTGCAACTTTTATCAACCTCAGACGTTCTTTAAATAGACATTTAAAATCACCACCATACTTGAAAAAATTTGACATCATTCTTAGCCCGGAATTCTCTGATACTAATGAATGTTTTAAAACAGCACTTGGTGAGATTAAGCAGAGTGGTAAAGGAGACATTAAACATTTTGAACAAATTAGTGATTTTGACATGTCCAAAATTTATAGTAGTTTGTATCTTTCCCCATCAACACCCTGTGGTCTTTTCAATCGCGTACAAATGAACATTCGTTTGTATTTCTGTAGGAGGGCAAATGAAAACATGGAAAAAATGACAAAAGAAACATTTGAAATAAAAAAGTACCAAGATGGACGCAAGTATGTTGTAAAAAAAATGGACGAACAAACAAAAAATCACAGAGGTATGGATCAAGAGAGCTTTTCAGGTCATATGCCAGGTGACAAAGTTGACAATGAATTCTGCCCTGTAAGGTGTTTTGAAACTTACCTGAGGAAGCTGAACCCTTCATGTGATAGACTTTGGCAATATCCTAAAGATAGTTTCAGTGGTTATGCTTATGATAATGAGGTGTGGTATCAGAACAAACCGGTCGGTAGAGATTCTCTAGCAAAGTTCATGCCTCAGTTGAGTGAAAGAATCCAACTTTCTAAACGTTATACTAATCACAGTATCAGGGTTACAGGTGTGACAATTTTGAACCGTTTGAACTTTAGTGCCTCGCACTGGCTGTAACTGGTCACAAGTCGGTCTCGTCCCTTTCTGTTTACCAGCGAGTGTCAGGTGTAGAGAAAATGGCAATGGGGGATGCTATTGGAGGTTCACTGTGTCAGTCTGTCATGCCACATCAAAGTTCGACATTTCAAACCGGGACATTTCAAGCAAACGCTGCGACCCCCACGGTCTCGTATGTACAGCCTAGAAATGTAGAACATTTAACATCCTCTATATCTTCCATTCAGTCAACAGAAACCTTTGATGATGTTTTAGTAGACGACTTGTTTTCCGATTTCACTCTAGAATCGTCTTCAAGTTCAACATCAACAAAAACAGCAAATAACTTCCAGCAGTTGAAAAAAAATCCCGCCTTCAACAATTGCACATTCAACGGAGACGTACACTTCCATTTCCATCAACATTAGTAGACATAACTATTGATATTTAAGTCGTTCTTGTGTGTTGACAACATTTTAACAATTTGAGTTTTAAACCTGTGTTGAACTGTTCCCAAAAACTTCAAGTACTTTGACAGGAATCGCAAGCTCTGCAGCCAAATCAGCTGATGTACCGCTACATGACATTTTGACGTCAGAACCTTCGGGGTACACGACGGGTTTACGTTTCCATTCATTAAATTATTTGCTTATGAAATATGCGTTAAATTATTTACTCAGTTAGTTGCATGGGGCTGTCAGCGGAACACATTCGTTATTCTGGTTGATTGACGTGAACATAGCCTGACGTTCACGGCTTGGAATGTATGTTCAACCTCGCCGCTAACGCAGCTCGGTTGAACATAAATTCCGAGCCTTGAACGTCAGGCTATGTCCACGTCAATCAACCAGAATAACTTATAATGTTTTGGAGTAAACGCCTGTTAATTGAATAAAAAATCTTGTAACCTGTCGAGAAATTACCCTGTCTCTCCCCAGTTTTCCTCTCTTTATAGACCTATTTGGCCTTAGTACATCCAATAGGCACATTTAGTCTATTATATCTTATTTGACAGAGAGCTCATGGAGCTCTGTCAGACAAGATATAATAGAATAAATGCTAAATTTATCTCAAGAATACAGGAAAGTGACACAATCCCTGTTAATTGAATACTCGGGTTAATTGAATAATTTTCATTGGCAATGTGGCTATTCAATTAACAGCATTTTAGTGATAAACTGAGCATTTAAACATCTGTCAAACAAGAAATAATAGTTCACCATAAATTCTTACATTCAGTGTACTGAGGCTGAATAGGTTTATAAATGTGGGTAGTTCAATGGCAATATCAAAGTAATTATTCAAAAAATTACATTTTTTATTCAGTTTACAAGTGTTTATTTACTCTTGAACCTGGATGCACTTGAAAGGTCAAATATGTACTGGATGTTTGGTAAATATAGCCATATATCTCACGAGCATTATTCACCAAAAATTGTGATTCCAGTTTGATTATTTTCAGTTTTTGCCTCTAAACAAAGCTAACAAACCCTCACTGGAATTGGCTTGCTAAGCTCATTCCAGTGAGGGGTCAAAGCTATGTTTTTAGGGTAGGAAATTAATTTTTTAGCTCACCTGACTTAAAGCTACATTGATCACTTTTCATCCATTGTCCTCTCAGTGGTTACATAATTGGACTTCAAACTGAAATGTCCATAGTTTGAACCCTGCCAAGGGTAATTGCATTGTGTCCTCGGGCAAGGCACTTAATCCCGATTGCCCACATGGGGGCACGGTGGTACTGTGTACTAAGGCATACTGCACATGGTTGGTGAACTTGTCTTCAACAAATGCTAACCCTCCTTGTGTGGAGTTAGTACGTTGGGGCGTCATGCAGTTGCTCGGTGGTTCTCTCTGGGTACTCCGGCTTCCTCCCCCTGTAAAACGGTCTGACACAAGGTGTTCCTGGCTGTCGAAAGTGTTGTTAAATCCCTGTAAATAAATAAATATTAAATCCATTGTTCATCCATCAATCTGTATCCATCCATCTGTTGTCTGTGATCAAGGGATTTATGACTATTCCAAAACCTCTAAACCAATTTCAATTAAATTTGAGGCAATTATTTGCTGTGACATCCCATTTTGATATTGTTAACTCTCTGCACACTAATGTGGAAATATAATAATGCAACTAGGAATATAACCAATTTAGTCTTATTTGACAGAACTCAGGGAGCTCAGCCGAACAACATTGAATTGGTTTAATTCCTAATTGCATTATGAGGAAATACTGCCATTAGAAATTTTGGTATTTTGACATCTTTGTGCAGAGGGTAAATGACACAATACAAAACAGTCTGAGAATACTGTAGCCAAATCCATTTTGTTTTTTTAGTAAATGTTTTTGTTGGTTCTTTAAGTAAATTAGTGAATCTGCTTCCACAGAGCCTGCAAATAAGCAGCCTGTCAAGGCACAGCTTTAACCCTTTACCCAACGTAACTGCCAAAACTGGTCAGCGCTATTCTAGAAAATCACCAATTAATTTTCATTATTTTTTATGTGTACCCATACTATGTATGGTATACATAATGCCGGCATCCAGGGTGACCATCCGTCGTTCGTCCATCCTTTGTCTGTCCGTCCGTCCGTCCATCTGTCTGTCCGGCATCCGTATCCATTTCTTTGGCATTCGATAACTTGAAAAATATTGCTTGGATTGTCAAGTTACTTTATATTTGTGTTCAGGTTACTGATGTGCCGAGCTGTATAGTTTTTGGTGTAAATCGGATAATTTGATCCTGAGATATTAACCCTTTATCCTTCAAATTGAAAAATCCTCCCATCCCTTTGGCATTCAATAACTTGAAAAATATTGCTTGGATTGTCTAGTTACTTTATATTTGTGTTCAGGTTACTGATGTGCTGAGCTGTATAGTTTTTGGTGTAAATCTGATAATTTGATCCGGAGATATTAACCCCCTTTATCCTTCAAATTGAAAATTCCTCTCCGGCATCCGTATCCATTTCTTTGGCATTCGATAACTTGAAAAATATTGCTTGGATTATCAAGTTACTTTATATTTGTGTTCAGGTTACTGATGTGCCGAGCTGTATAGTTTTTGGTATAAATCGGATAATTTGATCCTGAGTTATTAACCCTTTATCCTTCAAATTGAAAAATCCTCCAATCCCTTTGACATTCGATAACTTGAAAAAATATTGCTTGGATTGTCTAGTTACTTTATATTTGTGTTCAGGTTACTGATTTGCCAAGCTGTATAGTTTTTGGTGTAAATCTGATGATTTGATCCCGAGATATTAACCTTTATCCTTCAAATTGAAAATTCCTCCAATCTTTTTGGCATTCGATAACTTGAAAAATATTGCTTGGATTGTCAAGTTACTTTATATTTGTGTTCAAGTTGCTGATGTGCCGAGCTGTATAGTTTTTGGTGTAAATCTGTTATTTTGATCCTGAGATATTAACCCTTTATCCATCAAATTGAAAATTTCTCCAATCCCTTTGGCATTCGATAACTTGAAAAATTTTGCTTGGATTGTCAAGTTACTTTATAATTGTGTTCAAGTTACTGATGTGCTGAGCTGTATAGTTTTTGGTGTAAATCTGATAATTTGATCCGGAGATATTAACCCCCTTTATCCTTCAAAATCGAAAATTCCTCCAATCCCTTTGGCATGAGATAACTCAAAAAAATATCAATCTGATTGTCATGTTACTTTATATTTTTATTCAGGTTACTGATGTGCTGTGCTGTATAGTTTTTTATGTAAATCTGATAATTTGATCCGGAGATATTAACCCTTTATCCATCAAATTAGACACTCCTCCAATCCATTTCTATATGTACCCATACCTTGGTGTACATTATGTCAGCATCCGTGGTGGCCCTCCGTCATACAGGGTACACATCTGACGATTTCATCGGCCTATTTTTCATTTTGTGTTTCAAACACATATGTTATGACCCATCTTTGGAACGAGCTTGTCGAGCTTGTTCCAACGAGGGGTCATAACCTATGTTTTTGAGACAAAATTAATAAAAGTAGTTATTCAAATATTCTTTTTGCAAGTGTTGTCTTTTTTTCATATTAGGTAAAGGGTCAATGTTTGGCAGGCACCAATCTGCTTATGTTTGACTTAATGACAAGTACAATTTTTTGGAAGTGAGTACAAGACTTTAACTGAAAAACATTATATTTCAGAAGGTTTTACCAATAGCAAACTCTTGACATATTATTATATTGCAGCTTTTCTGTAAATGATAACAAGTCTATATTATATTTTGAACTTTATTGTAATATTATATATATTGGATTATAAACATAAAATGCTCCCCAGTGAAGTGAGTCAGTGCTTGTTTACTGTGGTAAACAAGCTCTGTTTTACTCATACAATAGGACCCAGTCAGCAGTGCTTGTAGTGGAAGTCCTCTGAAATGGGTATAAACAAATGCCTAAACTTGACTTTGTCTCCATGTTGTGGTCACGGTCAGCCATTGTGCAGAAATATGTGACCTAAAACACCAATAACAAAATCAATAAATTCAACTTAACATGCTATTGAATTCACTCTTGAAACTTAGGAAGTGAATGTGATTAAGCAGAATTTGACAAACATGACTATTCTTTGCCTCCCACAGTGACAGATAAAGATTTTAAAAATATCTCGTAAACTTGAATGAATAAATCAAACCCTATGTTTTGTCACGTGCATTGCCTAATGGGGTAAATCTGCTTCATACAGCCACACAGAAATATATAACATTTATCGACAATGATAATGCGACACCACAATACTGGGTCCTAATCCTTGTTACAGGTACCAAGTTTGAGATGACAGGCTCAAAAGCGTTGGTACCTGCCTCAATGACAGGCATCAAAAAAAAAAAAAAAATTGTAGGCTTGGCTTCCAGCACAAACAGCACTGTGAGCAAAATCACCCTGTCCATGCTTCAAGTGGTGGATTGCTAAATTATTTTTGGCTATCAAAATTTGCTCACCTGTTTTTGCCTTTTCCCAATTTATGAGAGAGTTCCTACAGGCACTTTCTCATAAATTGTAACAAGGCAGTCCTTTCAGACTATGAAACCCATATTTATGAATTGTCAGAAACCTGAGAGTCCACATTTGGTTTTCTCTACATTTAATTGGTATTTTCATGTCTAAATATGTGCATTTTTGTTCAAAAAAGTATTTTTTTTGCCTCCGTTTTTGGAGTGCGAATTGGCCTCTTCTGTGACTTGTGAGAAATTAATTCCAAAGGACAAAATATACTGTGAGAATCAAGTTATTCCCAATGTTCAGGCCTTTGGATTAGTCCAACTTCATCATGCTTAATGGTATCCCCAAAATATAGTACATGTACCCAAATTTTAAGAGTTGAATGGAGGAAATACTCAACAGAAATCAAGAAAATTTGTGATGTAACCAACATCTGGGAGATCTAATTGATTTTTCAAATGCAAATGAGACCCCAAGATAATTATCAAAAATTTGCTGATCTGTAAAGAAGGGTGATAAATATCTCATTGGGATCTGGTGGCTTCAGATTTATACAACTTTCATCAATGTGGTGACTCTTTAGACCCCAAAATGTAAATTAGCCCAAGTGATTTCAGAACCTCCAAAATGATTTTAAAACCCACACCTAAGTAATTGCAAGTCCTTGATGAGATTCCATTACTTTCATGCAGTTCTCTGAAAAAGGCATTTGAAGGCATTGGATTTGCTTGATTGACTATGGTCACTCTGGCAGGTTCAGTGCTACCAAGCTCGGCCACCATCCGGGTCCCCAAATCCATGAAAAATAAAAGGCCTGCCAGTACTTTGACTTGTGATATAATTAAAAATATTCAAGTTTGAATGATAATTACTCTTTAATGATTTAAATTCCATGATTATATTTAACCCCAGAAAGCAATTCTTCACTGAGGTATGGTGGCTCAAGGACTAAACTTGAAATTTCTGATCCGGTCAAGAGTTTAGGTGTACAGATCCTGTACCAGTAACTGATAGAGTGCTAAATTAATTTTGGTCATCAAAATTTGTTCACACGTTTTTACCTCATTACAGTGCCATAGGTACTCTCTCATAAATTGTATTAACCCTTTACCCAATGTAGACAATATCAACATGTATTATTTTAATAGCATTTTAAAAAAAATTTCAAAGAATTTCAACAAAACCATATCATGTGACCCCTAATTGGAACGAGCTCGACGAGCTCATTCCAAAGAGGGGTCGCATGATATGGTTTTGTTGAAATTTTTTGAAAAATGATATTTTTTCAACTGCTGAATTTGCATATTAGATGTGGGTGATTCATTGGGTAAAGAGTTAAGGCATATTCTTTCAGACTAAATAATATTCCTTCACAGATATATGTAAAATGAAGCAGCTCTACAGAATATGAAGCCTTGGAGTTGCAGAACATTACAGTACTTCAGAATGGAACCCAAATATGGGCTCCCAGCATTCAGCCTGTTAATGTATTGTGTTATCGAGTAAAACATTGTGCAAAATATGTCTTTCCATTTGCTTTAGTTGCAAATAGTGGCATTTTGTACCGTTAACTGTATGAAGCTTCAGCTCGAAATGGTGAAATTGATAGTCATTGTTATATGTATTGATATGATTGATACAGCTGATGGTTACATGTAACAATCTGGATGAAGTGTGGGAAAAAGTCACCCTGCAGATTAACTTTAAAGTGTGTCAAACACCCATAGGATAACTCTTTACATGACACGAAAAGAAGACAGTACTTGCTAAAACACTTCATAATAACTAAAACATTTCATTTTTTGCCCCCAAAACATAAGTTATGACTCTTCATTGGGACCATCTTAATGAGATTGTTCCATTGAGAGGTCACAAGCTCATGCTTTGAAGGCAACAATTGGAAAAATAATAAAATTTTAATGGTGATTCTTTGAAACAAAGCAGGCCAGTTTATGGTCATTATATTAGGTTTCTTTATTGGAGTTTAATATTAGTCATTTTCAAGAGACAGGGTCATATCATGTCAGACAGATTTGTGGGTAGAGGATGCCAGAGTAGGGAGCGTAGTGGCTCAGTGGTTACGGCATTGAACTTCAAACCGAGAGGTTCATGGTTTGATCCCCCCCCCCCCAGGAGTAACTGCATTGTGTCCTTGGGCAAGGCACTTTAAATCCCGCTGTGTACTGAGGCATAATGCATGTGAAGGTACAACTGTCTTCAACCAGTGCTAACCCTGCTTGTGTGGAGTTAGTAAATATTACGTTGGGGAGTTCGAAAGTTGCTCACCATTGCTCGATAGTTCTCACTGGGTACTCTGGTTCCCTGCACCCGTAAAACTGTCAGACACAATGTGACCCTGGCTGTCAAAAGTGTTGTTAAACTCAATAAATAAATGAATAAATAAATAGATTCCCAGAAAAAACCACTGAGCAGTGGCAAGCAGCTGTCAGACTTTCCAACTTACAAACAACAGACAGAGTTAGCAGGGGTTGAAGGCAAGGGCACCACAGCATATGGTAAAGGATTAACTTCTAAGGGAGCGTGGTGGCTCAGTAGGTAGAGGTGCAGGCTGCAAGCCGAGAGGTCCTCAGTTCGAATCCCACCTGTGGCTGCCGCATTGTGTCCTTGGGCAAGACACTTCATCTCCATTTCCCGCGTGGGGGCATGGTGGCGTTGTGTACTAAGGCGTACTGCACGTCGATGGTGCACTTGTCTTCAACCAATGCTAACTCTGCTTGTGTGGAGTTAGTATGTTGGGGAGCTGACAGTTGCTCGGTGGTTCTCTCCGGGTACTCCGGCTTCCTCCACCCATAAAACTGTCACGGACATGATTAGCCATTGTGCATAAATATGTGACCTTAAACACCAATAAATAATAATAATAATAATATTAACTTCTTAAAGACATTTAAGACTGAAATGTCTATGAGCATAGTTACTGCAGTTTCTGAGAATAAGTTGTATCTAACACAACATGCAATGATTGGATGTTGCAGGCTATATAATCAGAGATTTCTCACTATGTTTTTTATAATTATGTTTCAGGTACAAAACTGTGAAGTGAGCCAGACCTTTTATCAAAAATCTTTGTCAGGCCTGTTTGACACAAGTTATTTGCATTCCAGTTATAAAATCTGATTGAAGACAGGCGAGGAATGTCACCCATAATGTTTATTACCACAGATTTGTTGTTCTCTCAGCAATGCCAGTGTCGATGACTGATTCTATGCCAAGAAGGCATGTCAATGCACCTCTACCTCAGTTGCAAAACAAAAATCTTGATGATCGTTATCGAGACTTAAGACGTCCAAGAAAAGTTCGCTTCTTCGTGAATGGAGATCGTTTCTTTCGAGGAAAGAAACTTTATGTTACTCCAAACAGACATTATAACTTTAATGATCTCTTAAATGATTTGACTGGGAAACTGCATTCAGATATTAGCCTACCATATGGTGTGAGACAGATATTTACTCCAAAAGGTGGAAGACGAGTGACAGACATATTTGATCTTTCTGACGGGGAGTCTTACGTTTGTGCTGGATTTGAAGGATTTAAACAAATTAAATATGGTAAAGCAGAATTGGAACCTTGGTCAATGGGTAGGTATTTATGATAATAGATTAACTGGCTGAAGGCTAGATTATTTTTGATGGACTGAATTCGTTATTGAAAATTTGTTTTATTACAAATTATTGGAGAGTGCCAACAGGTATGTTGGCACTCTCCAATAATTTGAAGAAAATTTTTATGCTCCCGCAAAACAAAGTTTTAGGGGGGAGGTGGGGGGTATATAGGAGTCAACTTGTTGGTCGGTCGGTCGGTCGGTCTGTCGTCGTTGGTCTGTTGCATATGTAAACTTGTGGAGTGAACTACTTCCACACTTTTAGCCGCATTTTCATGAAACTTCACAAAAAAATCAACATAATGAGGAGCAGTGCGTGACATAATTTTTCTCCCGATTGGATTCAAGATGATTGACTGGTGGCCATATTGGATTTTTCCAGTTAACAGTTTCAGTAGGTATTTATGATGATAGATTAACAGTTTCAGTTGCGATGTAGGTTGATCTGAGAGCTCAGAATAATACAGATTATTTTTTGTGGAAACTAATATACAGTCTTCAGTTTTTATCTGTTCTTCAGAGACTGATTTGGGTCCTCATAAATGTCTTTCATGATAATTCGCCAAGATCCCCAGTATACATATATATATATTATCACCATCATATTTTTGTTCAAAATCTATCAGAGTCGAGCTCTTGTTTCTAAGATCATATATTGATGAGTCAAATACAAGTCGAGATATAACCTTAGAAACAAGAGCGAGACTCTGATACAACATTTTGAATATAAACATAATAGTAGTAATGATCGATTTTTCTTAAAATTCTCATCTGCAATAACTTGATTAAAACTTAACCTAACGAATCGGTCTCATCCCTCCAACATGTAATTTACAAATTGAGCTGTTAAAAGAAACATTATTTTTCAAAAAATTTCAGCAAAACCATAACTTGTGAAGCCTCATTGGAACAAGCTCGTTTCAATGAAGAGTCACATCATATGGTTTTGTTGAAATTTTTTGGAAAATATTTTTTACAAAAAATAATTAAAATACTAAATTGTGATATTGTGATTTTTGAATAAAGGGTTAACTAACAGACTTATAAAAATGCTTGTCATTTTGATTAAAACTGAGTGGCTGCCTTGAACTTTTGCAATCCTTAGATAAACTTATTGAGCATTTAACAGTTCAACATTCCGAAAAGACTGTGCACTTTAACAGTATGATTGCATGTTGTTCCATTTTGAATGCTTCCAGTGATTCAGATATAAAAGCAGTGTGGTTCCATAATTTAAAAATTATACCTTTGAGAAGGTTTTTTTTGTCTTTTACGTGTATAGAAACTTGCAGATGCTTTTCGAAAGCATGTCATGTTTAAAAAGTAGCAATGGAAACAAATCGTAACCAAGGATGCTATTGTATTATACTGTTGCAAAATACAGATTATGTGTCATGGTCCCCTGATACAGGCTGTATTTGGGTAATTTCTGAACCCAATACATAATTATTGTAAGATAAATAGATTTATCGGACGAAAGGTTTGTATTTGGAATTGCTGGCATACTCTAAAATGTAGAGTTTTACAAAAGAAATGCTCAGTTGTACATATGCACCATCACATAGATCTTGTCAACTTCATCTTGTTTTTAATTTCAGAATTGATGACCATGTGAAACTTGTTTCATAAAATTAATGTTCACTGTTTGTTATTTTCTAAATTTGTTTTTTATCTTTTGGGGGTAGGTGGGGGTTCATTCTTAAGTTTGGACTCTTCATCACAGTTGGGGGTGCGGTGGCTCAGTATGTAGAGGTGCAAGCTGCAAGCCAAGAGGTCCTCGGTTTGAATCCCACCTGTGGCAACTGTGTTGTGTCCTTGGACAGAACTCTTAACCCCCCCATTGCCCATGTGGGGGGAACGGTGGGGTTGTGTACTAAGGCAATGGTGAACTTGTCTTCAACCAATGCTAACCCTGCTTGTGTGGAGTATGTTGGGGAGCCTGCTAGTTGCTCACTGTTGACCGGTGGTTCTCTCCAGGTACACCAGCTTCCTCAACCCATAAAACTGTCTGACACATAGTGACCCTGGCTGTCGAAAGTGTCATTAAAACCCCCATACATAAATAAATAATGTTATGAATTAAAAAACATCTCAATGTGTGTTTGTTTACAAAACTGCCACAACAGGAACATTGTTCAGTTAAATTTAAATGAGCTGCTGTTTCTTCTTTTTGTTATGTTCATATTGATGATGTTTTCAGTATTCAAGGTTGTGAATCCACTTCCATTTGTTTACCAAATAGTCAATACTTTGAAAAAATTAAATTTATTATAATTAACATGATTAACATGATTTTTTCAGATATGCCTCTCCAAACCCTACTGCCTGAGACTGTTATAATCCTCAGTGCATGTGGGTATTGGATTGGGAAATCTCACCCTAGGTTCAAGATATCTGAGCCAGAAAAGAGACTTGCTGAGTTTCTACTGTAAATATCTTGCCCTGAGGGTGAGCTTTCCTGTCCCAAACCCACAACTCATTGTAGATAATTTTTCTTGAACTGGAAAGCCAATGTGAAACTATCTGTGTTGGAAGATTGGTCATCTGCCACCTGATTGATTTAACTGGTTGAGGGCTAGATGATTTGTGGTGGTCTGAATTTGTTATTCAGAATTTGTTCTATTCTCCAATAATTTGTAATGAAACAAATTTTTATATTCAAAATATTATTTGCATTTTACTGATAAGAAACATGAGCAATGAACGTATCGGCTTTAGCTCTCAGCCAGGTACCCTCATTTTTAGCCCGACTGTTTACAGTGAGGGCTATAGTAATGACTTTTGTCCGTCCGTCTGTCTGTCTGTTAACATTTAGAGTTTTGGTTAAAGTTTGTGGTTCAAGTTTTTTACTGAAGGTTCAAGTGGGGTTTTTTTTTCTTTTTTTTTCCTGTTTAGTTGACATTTGGAGTTTTGGTTAAAGTTTGTGGTTAAAGTTTTTTATTCAACCTTCAAGTACAGGCTATACCCGATAGTTCTTGTCTGATCATCACAAAATTTCAGATGCAGGTTTTAGGCCATGTCTGTATGAGAATGTCTCCTTTTGGTTGTGATCGGTCAACCGGTATGGCTGCCCGAGCCTAAAACCCGAAAACCATTAGCATAGTCTACAGGTTGTATTTATGAAGGGATTTCATGGCAACTTGGTAGGATAATATCTAGATGAGAATGCCCTCTTTTGGTCATGATCTGTCAACTGTGTCGGCTGCCCAAGCCCGAAACCCAAAAACCTTTAGCACAGTCTACAGGTCATATTTAGTATGAAGTGATTTTATTGTAACTTGGTAAGATGACTCCATATGATGTGTAGATGAGAACTTCCCTCTTTGGTTGCCATTTGTCAACCGTGATGACTGCCTGAGCCCAAAACTCGAAAACCTTTAGCACAGTCTGCAGGTCATATTTATGGAGGGACTTCATTGTAACTTTGTAGGATGACTCCATATAATGTCTAAATGAGTATGTCCCTTGTTGGTCAGAATTGGTCAACTGTGATGGCTACAGGGCCCCGGAGCACGAAAACCTTTATGAAGGGATTTTATTGTAACTTGGTAGGATGACTCCAGATAATGTCTAGATGAGAACATCCCCTTTTGGTCACGATCATTCAGCCATGATGGCTGCCTGAGCCCAAAACCCGAAAACCTTTAGCACAGACTACAGGTTGTATTTATGAAGGGATTTGGGGGCGCGGTGGCATTGCAGTAACTGGTTCTCGTCAGATCACTAAAGTTAAGCAACATCAAGCCCGGTTAATTATTGGATGGGTGACCGTCCGAGTGATCAATTTGGACTCCCGCGTTGTGTCCTTGGGCAAGGCACTTAACCCCGATTGTCCACATGGGGGCACGATGACGCCATGTACTAAGGCGTACTACATGTCGATGGTGCGCTCGTCTTCAACCAATCTAACCCTGCCTGTGCTGCAGTATGGAGTTGCGATGTTGGGGAGCTGGCAGCTGCTCGTCGTTGCTCGGTGGTTCTCTCCAGGTACTCCAGCTTCCTCCACCTGTAAAACTGTCATGGTCATGATTAGCCATTGTGCATAAGTATATGACCTCAAACACCAATAAATAAATAAATATGAAGGGATTTCATTGTAACTTTGTAGGATGACTCAGTATAATGTCTAGATAAGGACGTCCCCTTTTGGTTGGGATGGGTCAACCATGATGGCTACACAGGCCCGAAGCCCAAAAACCTTTAGCACAGTCTACAGGCCATATTTATGAAGGCATTTCATTGCAACTTGATAGGATGAGTTGTTTTTGGAATAATTTCACTGTAACTTTGGTTGACATACATTAACTGTGAGAGCCACATTAACCCACCCCTCACATCTTCAGTACATTAAACACCTCCAATTATTTTTATTGAAAACAGCACACAGGGAACAGAAATTAACATATTCTCAACTACCACAATTCTTGTCGTATTTTATAATCCTTTCATAAACACTGAACATTATCCTTTTCATCAAACACAGCACACAATCAAGTTAAGCTACAGTGTCATTGACACTTTCATTTCAAAACTTGATAGTGGCTTCTAGCACTCAACCAGTTAAAGTTTAAATTCCTTTGTACATTATGGGTAAACTGTTCTTGAAATTTTGTTATTTCAGGATTAGTGTGCAGAGTATTAAAATTTACTATACCCTAAAACTTTTTGTCTTCATATCTTCACATTTGGGGGAAATACCATAAGTTTCCTGAAATACCATAACCCTCTGTTTGTGGGGAAATACCATAAGTTTCCTGAAATACCATAACCCCATATTTGTGGGGAAAAACATAAGTTTCCCGAAATACCATAACGATCTGTTTGTGGGAAAGACCATAAATTTCCTGAAATACCATGACACTCTGTTTGTGGAAAGACCATAAATTTCCTGAAATACCATAACCCTCTGTTTGTGGGAAATACCATACATTTCTGTGGACATTGTGGGCATTGTGCTGTACTATCACGTTCTTTCTGAATATGACATAAGTGTCCAGTTATTTAGAATTTTGAAAATGTCGATTAACTGGCTCTTTAACCTTATGTTCATTGAATGGCTTGCAGATGGGAGAAAAATTAATCTTTCTGTAACTACCATTGTATGATAAGGGTTTAGAAACTCACTCATTTTAGACACTTGGCAAGCCATAGTATATTAACTTTTACAGGCCTGGAAAAAGACTGAATATGTTCACATTCTGCACAAGACTTGTGACCCAAAAGGTGTTTCTAGTCAAGTATTATCTTCCTGTCCAGCCTGACGACACTGGACTTGAAATAGCTCCTCAGAGTTTACAACTCATCATGCTTCTATATTAATACCTATTATCACTATTATCTGGACCATCAGTGCCAGCACACCTGCTGTATTTCATCACAGGTGAGTTAGCCTTGACTTAAGCATTCATGTAGGGCTGCACTTTATTCAAATTTCATAAAAATACCGTGATAAATCGATATATCGTAAACAAGTTCAGAATCTGAACAAAGTTATGAGTACTTGTGACTAATAGTCACTGATACTGTTGATTATGTTCAGGTCGCTGAACTACTTAACAAATACAGGGGCCAAATTGCAACATGAATCCACGAATCAGTTGGCTTAAAGATTCGCCTAAATCTCAAAGTATGTGAATCTTAGTAGATTCGCATAAAAAATACAGTTTTGGATTGTGAAAAACTTGTTACTTTCTGCCATATGGCTGTTTCATAACCACAATACATGTATAAAGTCAAGTTTATCCAGCCGGTTTGTAAGTCACACTTTTTCACTAAAAAATTAAGGGTGCGTCTTATACATCAGGAGGATAGACTGTCCAATTTTTTTTTTTTTTTTTTTGGGGGGGGGGGGGGGGGGAAATTTATTAACAATTGAATAAAATTTTCTGTACTGGCTACCTTATCTTCAGCTGAATGCAATATCTTTAATAAAGCATTTTTTTTTACAAACATTTAAAATCGCATCACAGAGACAGCCCGGACATGAAGAAAAAACAATTGTTATAACAAGTGTTACAACATTTTTGTTTGAAAAAAATAGCCCACAATTCGTCACTGTAGTGTTTATTGTCTTTTGTTCATGAATATTAATTAATAAAGCTGTTTATGGAGTGTGTGCCCTTTGCACCCTGCATTTTCCTCTCCATTGTTTGGTTCTTCTTATGACCTATTGTATTTTAAGTGTTGATAGATATGGTCAGTGATATGTTTGTGTTAGTAATTAATGTTCAGCAGCCATTATTAATGTTTGAATGGATTATTATTGTGCAGGCTTCCTCTGCCTTTTGTTTCTGTTTCTTCACCATGTACGTATAGCCGATCGTATAACTTAATGTTCCTGAGAACTTTCAACTCAAATATCAAGACAGGGTGGATGGTCCAAGTGAGGGAGCTAGTAGAAAACTACTCATTGGAGATCTCGGACCTTGACGTTGGGGCAAACCAGGGCAAAAAGATTGTCGGAGAAAGGGTCATGGAGGATTGTAACCGTAATTGGCGAGAGGGGGTCAAATCAAAGAGATCTTTGGGTGGCCTGCGTGATAAAGAGAAGCCTGGTTTTGAAGAGTACCTTGATGGCACCTTTGGGGGGTCACTGTTGTTCAAGCTGAGGTCGCGGTCCCTGGAGCTGAGGGGAAAAATTGGGAAAAACAGTGAAAAGCTGTGCCAGATGTGTAACTTGGGCGTGGTGGAGACCCTGGAACACTTTCTTATAGAATGCCCAAAATATCAGTCTAAAAGAACAAGATTCACAGGGAGTATAATGGGGAAGTAGGATGGGAGAATGAAGGACATGTGGTTAGGGGGCGGCACATAAGGAGAGGGTTAATATACTAATCGAAGATATTGGGAAGAATGGGGCAAGGGATGTCATCAAGCAGTTCATCTCCGAGTGTTGGGAGGAGAGAAGAAGCGCGGGAATAGGGAGGCAGTTGGTAGAACATGGGTAACCAAGGCCTTCTCATATGAGAACCACGACAAATCAGCGGCCGGCCGAAGTCTTATTATTACATTCCCCTAAAACTGCACCTGATGCGATGTGTGGTAAGGACAGTTCTTAAAAGATAGAAATCCTAGGTTCATTTTAATTCACTACTAATTTCTGGGATAACATCTGTAAAAAAAAATATTTGAAGTTACAAAAAAAATAGTTAAGTTTTAGATTTCTGGTTGTCATTGTTTTAAAACTGACAAGTGACATGGACGTCCGTGAACATGGTATTGACAACTACTCTTCCAAAACTGTTGAACTGATTTCAGTGAGGGTAAGATACAAGTTTGTTCAAATTAAGTCTCTTGGTTCAAGAGCCCAAATTTTAACTTGGTGCAATATCAGAAATACTCTTGAAAAATCTTCTCCAGAACCACTAGTCAGAATCTTTTGAGATAGGGTATGGAACATCGTTACAAGGGTCAGATTCAAGTCTGTTCAAATCATGACTGTCGGTTAATATTTGGGGCTCTGTATGGAGCCTGAATTTTAACTAGTGCAATGTGATGAATAATCTTTAAAAATCTTCTTCAGATCAATCAGTCAGAATCTTTGGTTTACAGTATCCTTGAGGGGGTCAGTCCAATTTCTAACTTGGGGAATATTCTTTTAAAAATCTGCTTCTTCATAACCCACCAGTCACAATCATTTGATATCTATCTATACTATAGTTTAGAATGTCTGTCTGTCTGTCTGTCTGTCTGTCTGTCTGTCTGTCTGTCTGTCTGTCTGTCTGTCTGTCTGTCTGTCTGTCTGTCTGTCTGTCTCTCTCTCTCTCTCTCTCTCTCTCTCTCTCTCTCTCTCTCTCTCTCTCTCTCTCTCTCTGCTATAGAAATGAATATGGGGCCATCCAGAGTGCCCAAAATGGATCGACTAGGGGTACTTTTTATGGCGGAGATCCTCGCCAGGTTTAAAAAAGTGTGCGGGGTGGGGGTGGGGGCAGGGAGGGGCACTGAAAGTTATTACCAAATTTTTTTTCACCGATTTTGGTCTTCAAAGGGGTCTACTTGGGGTAACTTTTTATCAGGAATCTAATAGTGGTGTTTAAAAAAGTGGCGGGGTGGGGAAGGGCAAAATTGATGTATTTCACCAATATAGGTCCTCAGAGGGGTCTACTAGGGGTAACTTTTTACCAGAAACCTAATGGTGGGGGTTTAAAAAGTGATGGGATCGAAGGTCCCCACCCAGAGGGTGGGGGCCAAGTGTGCCGCCCGTAGGGAGGGCTGGGTCAATAAATATGCGGCCCCTATTTTATTTTATTTTTTTGGGGGGTACTTTTCATATGACCCCTATATTTTCCCAAGCAACGCTGGGTAACCCTGCTAGTATTGTACAAAAACTTAGGGTCATCAAATTCAAGTTATTTAAAACAAAGTTCCTGGGTTAATTTGGACTCCCTATTGAAGTCTGAATTTTAACTTAGTCCACTATGAGGAATCATAATTAAAAATCTTCATCTTCAGAGCTACTAGTCAGAATCTTATTTATATTTGGTATACAGCATTCTAAGAGGGGTTGGATTCCATTTGTTCAAACAACTCCCTGAGTTATTTTTAGCTCACCTGAGCGAAGCTCCGTGGGAGCTTCACTGATCACATTCCGTCTGTCGTCCGGCGTCGTCCGGCGTTAACTTTACATTATCGACTTCTCCTCCAAAACCACTAGCCCAATTTTATTCAAATGTTGGGTAAATGTTTATTACCTAATGCCATTCAGATTTGTTCAAATGAAGTTGACCCTCCTTCTGGGTGGTGCCATGCCCCCAAGGGGCACTAAAATCTTTGAAAATCCTCTTCTCATGAACCAGCAGTAGCAGAGACTTGATATATGGTATGCAGCTTCCTTTTAAGGTGTAGACTCAGATTTGTTCAAGAGAAGTTTGATGGGCTATATTTGTCTCGTTATGGGAGGGGCATAATTTTTGGCCCTGCCCGAAATTTCTATTTTCCGAACCGAGACGCTGATTTGTACCAAATTTTATGTGAGGACTTACTGGGTCATAAGTACCTAATTTATGTCGATTTTTTTTTTACCGTAGCCCTGTGGGAACCGCAGGAGCTAAAAATAGAAAAAAATTAAAACGTCCATATCTCCAAAACTGCACGGCACTGAGAATTTTTATATGGTGTGAAGCTTGCTTAGGACCAACAGAAAGGATTGGTAAAAAAAAATTGCCATCAATTTTATCATAGGGTTCAGTTTCGGGACTTTGAAAAAGTGCTGAGTCAGCACTTTTTAACACTGTAGGCAATGGGGAAAAACATTAAAGAATCTTCTTTTTCAGATTCACCAGTCAGAATCCTTTCATATTTGGTATACAACATCTATAGGGGGGTCAGATTCAAGTTTGTTCAAATTTAGTCCCTGGGTTCATATTTGGGATCCCTATGGGAGCCCGAATTTTAACTTAGTGCAATATGAGGACTATTCTTTAAAAATCTTCTTCAGATTCACCAGTCAGAATCATTTCAGTTTTGGTATACAACATCTCTAGGGAGGTACGATTCAAGTTTGTTCAAATTGAGTCCCTGGGTTCATATTTGGGCTCCCTATGGGAGCTCAAATTTTAACTTGGGTGCAATATGAGGACTATTCTTCAAAAATCTTCTTCATATCCACCAGTCAGAATTCTTTCATATTTGGTATACAACATCTCTAGGAAGGTCAGATTCAAATTTGTTCAAATCGAGTCCCTGGGTTCATATTTGGGCTCGCTATGGGAGCCCGAATTTTAACTTAGTGCAATATGAGGACTATTCTTTAAAAATCTTCTTCTTCAGATTCAGCAGTCAGAATTTTTTTTAGCTCACCTGACTTTCAGTCAGGAGAGCTATAGTGATCACTCACCGTCCGTCGTCGTCCGTGAATATGGTGTTTGCGTCTTCTCCTCCCAAACCGCTGAACCAATTTAATTGATATTTGAGATAATAGTTTGTTATGACATCGCAATTTGATTTTGTTCAAATCAAGTTGCCTCGCCCGTGGGTAGGGCCACACCCAAAAAGTGTGCTGAAATCTTAAAAAATCTTCTTCTCATGAACCAGCAGTATCAGAGACTTGATATTTGGTGTGCAGCTTCCTTTTGAGGTGTAGACTCAGATTTGTTCAAGAGAAGTTTGTGGGGCTTTACTTGGCGTCATAATGGGAGGGGAAAGAATATTTGCCCCTCCCAAAATTTCAATTTTCCAAACCAAGAGGCAAATTTTGACCAAATTTGATATGAGGGCTTATTGGGTCATAAGTACTTAATTTATGCCAAAAATTTTTTTTCCCGTCGCCCCATGGGGACCGCAGGAGCTAAAAACAGAAAAAAATTAAAACGCCCATATCTCCAAAACTACACGGCACTGAGAATTCTTATTTGTTGTGAAGTTTCCTCAGGACCAACAGAATGGTAAAAAAAAATTGCCATCGGTTTTATCATGGGGTACTTTTTGGGGACTTTGAAAAAGTGCTGAGTCAGCATTTTTTAACACTGTGGGTAATGGGAAAAACATATAAGACTACTTTTCTCCCAAACCACTGCTCCAAAAGCTTTCAGATTTCACATATAACATCTTTGGAAGATTGTTTCACAAGTTTATTGAAATCAATTGCCTGGGTCCATATTTGGGCTCTCTATGGGAGCCCAAATGTTTAAATTAGTGCAGTATGAGGAATATTTTTTTAAAAATCTTCTTCAGATCTACCAATAAGAATCTTTTGATATTTGGTATGCAGCATCCTTAGAGGGGTGAGATTCAAGTTTGTTCAAGCCAAGTCCCTGGGTTCATATTTAGGCTGAAAATTTGGGGTCCTGTTGGGGACTTAGAAATTTTGAACCAAAATCCGAAATTTTTTTTTTGTTTTTTATGCGTTTCGGTCAATTTTAAGAGAAAAAAATTTTTTTTTTTTTTACACTGAAAATTTGGGGTCCGTGTGGGACTTTGAATTTGGACCAAAATCCGGAAATTAGTTTTTTATGCGTTTTAAGAAGAAAAAAAATATTTAGGCTGAAAATATTTTGTTTGGGCAAAAAATTCTGTTTTTTATACGTTTATCTCAATTTTGGGATGTAAAAGTGCAGGAGCTGAAAATAGAAGGAAAATCCTGTGTTTTGTGTGGGCACAATCGCTTCATCTAGTTGGTATATGCTTTTCTTACGAGGGGCGTATGCAGCTTATTCAAGTCCCTGATTTGATATTTAGACTACCATGTCAGGTGAGCGCCCGCAGGCCCCCTGGGGCCTCTTGTTTACATTTGGTATACAGCATCCTTAGGGTGGTGAGATTTAAGATTGTTCAATCCAAGTCCCTGGGTTCATATTTGGACTTAGTTCAGTATGAGGAATATTCTTAAAAAATCTTCTCATCCACCAGTCAGAATCTTTTGATATTTAGTATACAGTATCCTTAGGGAGGTGAGATATAAGTTTGTTAAAGCCAAGTCCCTGGGTTCATATTTGGGCTTCCTGTGGGAGCCTGAATTGTGCCAAAATTTCTATTTTTCAAACTGAGAGGCCAATTTGAACCAAATTTGATATGAGGGCTTATTGGGTCATAAGTGCCTAATGTATGCCAAAAACATTTTTCCTGGCACCCCTTTGAAACTGCAGGAGCTAAAAATAGAAAAAATTTAAAACGCCCATATCTCCAAAACTACACAGCACTGAGAATTTTTATTTTGTGTGAAGCTTCTTTAGGAACAGCAGAAAGGAATGGTCAAAAAAAAAATTACCATCATTTTTCTTCATAAGGTACTTTTCCAGGACTTTTGAAAAAATGCTGAGTCATCACTTTTTAACACTGTAATTAATTGGAAAAACATTAAAGAATCTTCTTCTCCCATACCACTGCTCCAAAGGCTTTTATATTTCACATATAACATCTTTAGAAGATTCATTCACATGTTTGTTGAAATCAAATCCCTGGGTCCATATTTGGGCTCTCTATAGGAGCCCAAATGTTCAGATTAGTGGAATATGAGGCAGGGACCAGCCATGAGGGCGTCTAGGGTGATTATGTCACCCCTCTAAGCCAATAGTCGCCTAGAAAAATAGTCGGGGCGATTACAAGTCGCCCTCTAAAAATTGGCCAAAATGAGGAAAAGCTGAACTGAGTGATGCGAGGCTTACATAAAAACGATTATTTTCAAGGATCGAATGTTCTTGAGTGTGATAAATGGACATTTTAATTCGTTAAATAAACAACCATTTATTTGAAATCACACGACAATCAATTGTCCATTGTCACTTTTGGCAGATTTTTTATTTCTATTCTGTTGCGTTTCAGTTGGAGCTTCAAGTGTCGAAACGAAATTAGGTGACTTACTCGACTCAACAAAATAACCCAGTTTGAAAGTAGGTTACCTCGCTTAGGATGCCGAAAATGTATACACAACAGACGTATTTTCTAACACTGTATTTTTATTTTGTTTTGCTGACGACTGTTAACTGTTGGCCGTCTATTCCCAGAAAAACACGACTGGAATTGAAACACATGAAAAAAAGCTTTAGTGATGACAAGAAAAGCTTTGCACAGGGCACAAGTGTGCATGTGGACAATCTTGAAAAAGGGTCCTCCTAAACACCGGAATGACACGAAATGACGCGGAATGAAACCGGAATGCCATAAAAATGATGCGGAATGACATTTCTTTTACAAAATACTTGACCCCAGAATGTATTGTGTTTATTAACTAACAAAGTAGCTCCCAAGCAACCTTCTTACATCTGGTCTTGTTCACACTTTCAGACTAAGGAAATTATTAGCTTAGTAGACTTTGGTGAAAGGCAACCACAGGAGGGTGCTGGGGTATTGGCATGAAGAAGAGGGGAGGGGTCATGAAGGAGAGGGTAACAGTGAGGGTTTTCAGTCAATAATTACATTGTGATTTTTTGACCTGGCATAGATGCATCATAGATAACTGGACCTGGATTAATCAGACGTTAATGGAGGACCACAAATTGAAAATATGAAGAGGCAGCAGAGGGGTGGTACATGAATATTCTTAATTTTCCCCACTTGCCTATGAAGTCTCCCTACAAGACTGTCGTCTCCCTATTTTTTTCTGGAGGGAGACATGAAGTCTCCCTAAAATTCCTCCCTAGGCTAGTCCCTGATATGAGGAATATTCTTTAAAAATCTTCTTCTTCCAATCCACCAATCAGAAGTTTTTGATTTGATATTTTGTATGCAGCATCCATAAGGGGTGAGATTCAAGTTTGTTCAATTTGAGTCCCTGGCTTAATATTGGGGCTTTCTATGGGTAGGGTGAGGGTGTGGCAGTGGGTGCATGTTAGATTAAGGTTTGTTCAAATCCATTCCTTAGTGTTTTTTCATAAAATTTGCCTTTCGTGATTTCATTCCTTTGTAGTGTTGAAGAACCATGTCTAACTGAATGTGACCCCAAATACTTTGGCAGGTGAGCAATTAAGGTCACTTGGGGCCTCTTGTTTTGGAAATATTCTTGAAAAATCTACTTCCCCAGAACCACTGTCTTATGGTATTTGGTATACACAATCCTGGGGGGATGTGATCAGTTTTAAGTTTGTTCAAATAAAGTCCCTGGGTTAATATTTGGTCCCTATTTGGTGCAAAAGAGGAATATTCTTTAAATTCTTCTTCTCCAGAGCCACAATTCAGAAATCTTTTAATATCCATTATACAACACGCTGGGCAGGGGGAGCTGGGGGGGATGTTCAGAATCAAGTTTGTTCAAATGAAAATCCATGAATTAATATTTGGGCCCAAAATTTAACTAAGTGAAATACAACAGGTAATCTTTAAAAATCTCCTTCTTTAGATCTATCAGTCAGAATCTATTGATATTTGGTGTACAGGATCCTGGGAGGGGGGTGTGGGGGGCTTCCTAATTTTTTGCATCACTGGAATATCTGGACAGTATTTCTCAGTACTAGAAAAAGTCATCTGACATTGACGACAGACTTAATAATTACATGACTTCATTGCTCTGTGCTGTTAACTAGCCATAGATGCTAATTAAATCCTTCTTTAAAAAACATGTGAGTGTATCAGGTCCCTAAGGGCCTCTTGTTTTTAGACTTGTCCATGTATAGTACAGAAAGGTTATATTCTAATGCAACAGAATTTCTGCAAAGTATACTGTGATAGTCTAGCTAAAAAAAACCCTGAAAGCCATTAGTCTTAGTTTGTTTATACAATAATGTTTTTATTGTATGATTTTGAGTGATTTAAATTTGCTGAATTTCTGCCCGAAATTTACAAAAAAAAAAAAAATTATTGGGACTTGATGGCACTTTGGACAGTCAGGATCACATCATGCTGGATAATTTTACGGGTGGAGGAAGCAGAAGTACCCAGAGGAAACCACTGAGCAATGGCAAGCAACTGTCTGACTCCCCAACGTACTCCACACATGCATAGCTTTGGTTGAAGACAAATGCTCAGTAGTTCTCAGTACACAGTACTACTGTGCCCCCATGTGGGCAGTTGGCAATAGCTGCCTTGCCAAGGACACAACACAGTTATCCCAAGTCAGGATCAAACCATGGTTTGAAGTACGGTTTGAAGTAAGATACTCCAACAACTGAGTCACTGTACTCCCTGAATTTCTCTTATTAACAAGTCTTCTCAGATCAAACAACTGGTGAGCTGGTTTGAAAGTGTTTCACTATTTAGTGGTTACTACATGTAGAATTCTTGCCACAAAGTATGTTAAGAAATTTTCTTGCTTTCTAGTCCAACTACCTGGGCAATCATAGAAATGTGTAGTATCATTTTCTGGGTATATATACAACATTTATTGTATTGGTATTCACTTGACTGAGCTTTAAAGTTTCTAACTGATAATTTGTCATCTTGTACAACAGTACTTTGATCGCAAAAGTATTTTCTATTGTCAGGTGTGTGCCTCAGGCCCCATGAGGCCCCTTGTTTTATTTTTTATTGTGAGAAAATAATTTTTTTGAGCCATGTACAGTTGAAATCTCAAAGGCCTGATCTCTCAAATTTTGTCGCCAAAAAATTGGTATCCTGCTTACAATGAAAATGTTTAACAGGCAATAGGAGACCTTGATAGTCACTTTTAGTTATTATTTGGCTACCTGTATCTTGACACTAAATCTCTAACAACACTTTTCAGAAATGGAAACCCTACAAAATTTCTCAGTCTGCCATTGGTCAAGAGAGCTGTTGCCATACAGCGTGATACATTGTAAAAATATGTTGTGCCCCACAAAATAGATCTTCTGTTTCTCAGGCCATTTTTTGTAAAATTGCATGTGGGCGGGCATTTTTTTATTTTATTTTTTATTTGTGTAATTATTTCTTTGCCATCAAAAGTTCATATTCTTGGTTTGTTTTATGTTTTAGGCCCCTAATCTACAGAATAGCATGGGTGGTGGTGTATTTTGTCCATTGAGTGCAAGAAAGCATTGCAAAGCCTTGCTGCACTCAGGGACAAATTTATCAATTTTATTAACTTAGGTGAAATATCAGATATAAACTATTTAATTTACATTTTTTGCTCAACTTTGGCGAAGCCAAATTTGAGCTTATGCCATGGCCAGTCGTCCGTCTGTCCGTCAATTACAACAATTCAATACGGCTCGGGCTAGAGGCCGTATTTATGAACCGATCTTTATGAAACTTCTTGGGTACCTTTGTTATGACCGTGGGACGAGAACGAGTGTTTTGGGGTCCGATCCGAAATTCAAGTTGGCCGCTGGCGGCCATTTTGTAC
This sequence comes from Pictodentalium vernedei, assembly GCA_031216915.1. Taxonomy (NCBI): domain Eukaryota; kingdom Metazoa; phylum Mollusca; class Scaphopoda; order Dentaliida; family Dentaliidae; genus Pictodentalium; species Pictodentalium vernedei. Next base: position 197,958,221 of record CM062289.1, read on the forward strand.
AGACTTAGGTGAAATTTATGTGCAGAACTTCCATATGAAAGTGCTGATTTGAATAATTTTTTGTATGAATGTTTAGTACCATGGGATACATCACATATAATACAGGTTTTTTTCTCGTAAGTAAATTATGCAAATTAGACTAACTTTGATGTATTTAGTGTTACTTTCAGCACTGTTAGTGCAAATGCCAATAAGGCTCGGGCTGGAGGCCGTATTTATAAACCGATCTTTACGAAACTTCTTGGGTACCTTTGGTATCACCATGGGATGAGAACGAGTGTTTTCGGGTGCGGTTCGAAATTCAAGATGGCCGATGGCAGCCATTTTGTACAAAATTAGGTGCAATCAGATTTTTGCGCAGAACTTCCATATGAAAGCGCTGATTTGAAAAATTTTTTGTGTGAATGTTTAGTACCATGGGATACATCACATATAATACGGGTTTTTTTCTTGTGCAGAAATTATGCAAATTAGATGAACTTTGATTTTTTCAGTGCTACTAACACACAGTAAGTACACATGTCAATACGGCTCGGGCTAGAGGCTGTATTTATCAACCGATCTTCTCGAAACTTCTTGGGTACCTCTGTTATCACCTTGGGACGAGAACGAGTGTTTCTGAGTGTGGTCCAAAATTCAAGATGGCTGCCAGTGGCCATTTTGTACCGAAATTAGGTCTAATCAGTTTTTTGTACACAACTTCTATACGGCTCAGGCTAGAGGCCTTATTTATGAACCGATCCTTACGAAACTTTTTGGGTACCTTTGTTATCACCGTGAGATGAGATCAGGTGTTTTTGGGTGTGGTCCGAAATTCAAGATGGCCACCAGCAGCCAATTTGTACCAAAATTAGTGCAATTAGTCTTTTGTACAGAACTTCTGTATGAAAGTTCTGATTTGAATAAATTTTTGTATGAATGTTTAGTAAAATGGAATACATCACATACAGTACAGGTTTTTTTCTCGTGCAGAAATTACGCAAATTAAATGAATTTTGATTTATTTAGTGCTACTTATGCACTGTAAGTGCACATGTCAATCAGACATGTTAACCTCCAGAATAATTTTTCAGGGAACCTGAGGGTGATTTTCAGGGAAATGGGATGGATTTCAGGGAAAAGTTCGCGCAGGGGCAAAATAAAAGAAAAAACTTGTGAATTTTCAGCTCACGGACCACTTTTAACACCAGGTTATATCCAGAACTAGTTGTCAACTATGCTGATGCATTTATGCTATGTTAAAAAATCATAAAATAACTGTTGATTTGACTCCCCCCCCCCCCCTCTGGGATCCTCTTATTCATGAGCCCCCAGCCCACCCCTGCCCCACTTCCCCACCACCACCCACCCACATTGTCCCACAGAGCACATCCACCTGTGGTTTGCTCTTATCAAAGTCTACTTAGCTAATAATTTCCCAAGTCTGGAAATGTTAACAGGAAAAGATGTCCTGATGTTCAGTTACTTCAAGAACATCAGTACTCAGAAAGTATCTTCATCAAACTTCATGCATGTGGGACGCTTGTGCTCTACACAAAACTTTTCTTTTCATCATTGAAGCATTTTTGTTTAATTCCATTCGAAATTTTCTGGTTACAGATGGCCAACAGTTAACAGTTCTGTGGTCAGCACAACAGAATAAATGTGGTGTTAGAAAAAAAGTCCATTGTGTTTAAATATGCTGTCATAATTTTTCGGCATCCTAAGCAACTTTAACCTACTTTTAAGCTGTGCTAAATAGTTGTTGTTTACGTTTTGATTTTGGAAAAGGGATGAGAATTAAAGCTATTCCATGAAGGAATAAATAAATATATATTATTTAATTCCTTTTCATATATTTCAATTTCCAAAAACTGCATTTAAATGAAGGTGGACTTTTCAATTTTTTTAAAGTAAGTCACCTATTTTCACTTCGACACTTGCACATTTATCACGAATCTCCGAAGAAAAACCCCAGAAATAAACATGAACACAGTTGAAATATATATCATAAAATAGCCTTTTCTTAAATAAATTTAACTTAAATCCATATTTCACTGCTTCGTGAGTTTTTACCAGAGTTTGAAATGCATGTGATTTGACTCCGAACGTTTTTCATAAGTTACAACGGGAACCAAATATTTGACTGTTGTTTTCCGGGATTTTTGGTCCAAAACTGATTCCCATCTGGGAGGCCGGGAACTACACTGAAATTCCGGGATTTTCCCGGGCATTTCGGGAGAGTTAACATGTCTGAATTGTCAATACGGCTTGGGCTAGAGGCTTTATTTATCAACCAATCTTCACGAAACTTCTTGGGTACCTTTGTTATCACCTTGGGATGAGAACGAGTGTTTCTGAGTGTGGTCCAAAATTCGAGATGGCTGCCAGTGGCCATTTTGTACCGAAATTAGGTCCAATCAGTCTTTTGTCACAACTTCTACACAGCTCATATTTGTGAACTGATCTTCACGAAACTTCTTGGGTACCTTTGTTTTCACCTTGGGACAGGAATGAGTGTGTTTTGGGGTGCCTTTGTTATCACTGTACTATGAGAACAAATATTTTGGGGTTCAGTCAGACCCACTCTGGGACTCAAAAGATTTCTTTTCTAGTTTAGCATCTGACTGTCACCCACCTTTACAATACTTTACCTATACATTTGTTACAGGCTACGGTCAGTATTTATGTACAGACCATTACAATACTTTATACGTACCTTTGTTATCAGGTCATTACCTAGATGTTTGTCATTGCTGTGTCACATACTATACATGTACATGTCTTGACAAGTTGAGCTACAGTGTCATTGACACTTTCATTTTAAGTTTGCATTGGTTATAAAAAGAGGCGTACGACAGCCAAAATGACCATGTGGGAGGACTTGAGAAACAGATTGTTAACTTTTTTAGGCCTTTGAATGTTTATTTTTGATTTTTCACAGAACCAGTTATGACATGTGGTTCAGCAATTAACAACTGTCCTGTCTCTTTTTTTTAGCACAAACTACATTAGCTTTTTTTCCTGTGATTAACCTTTTTAACTATAAATCAGCATACAGGTATGAATGAAGGTATAAAATATCAATAATATTACAGCATAACTCTTTCTTCAAAACAGGAACCATCTTACAAATGGGTAATTTTGAATAATGTATGTTATGTATGACATTATTATGCTAGCAGTTACAATGAAAATAGCTTCCGATGTTCAATAATAGACTGAGTCGTTAGATGTGGAAAGGTGATAAATGATCATGCCTGCTTTTTGAAAATGTGATGATGATTGATTTTGATTGCTAGCAAAATTGTATATTTTGTTGTATTTAACCTGTCACCTACCTTAACCTTTGATGGCCTTGATAATTCACATCTGACCACAGCCTGTGCTTGCCCTATGGATTAGCAGTGATTTCAGGTGAAGTCTTGGCTGCCTGTTAAGACAGCCAAGTCTTGACTAGATACCACTGCCTTGGTAATTTGTCTATTGACAGTAGGACCTCCTCATGATGGCATGTTAAGGGCACCTGTTCTAAGGTTGTAAAACTTGGAAATAGGCCTTTAAAAGTTAATGTGCCACCATAACTATCCAGTACTATTCACTAAAATCACAATTCAAATTGTATTATTTTTTTGTTCTTTGACTCAAAAACATAGCTTATGTCCCCTCATTGGAATGATCTTCTTGGGCTCACTCCAGTGAGTGGCCTTAACCCTTTGAACAGTGGTGGTGGTATCTTCCATGCCAGTTAAATGGCAGAAATTAGAAGAGTCCATATCCATTATTTGGGGGTAGAGCAATTAATATTTTCAGCGTGCAGCCTTCAGGCTGCACGTTGAAAATATTAATTGTTCTACCACACACATTCACTTAGTAGCCATCCTACTCAATGAAATTATGACGTACCGTGTTGCTGGTCCGGAAAAACGGTCTCTGGTGTTGAAAGAGTCAAGCTATCTTTTTAAATCAAAATTTTTTTAGTTCAACTTTTTGTAAGTGTTGTTTACTACAATACATATGCCCACATTACGTTAACGGTTAATCCTCAAAACAGGGATCTGGAACTCACCATGAGATCTCTTTGAAGTGGTGCTTTGTTTGTTTACTGTACAGGACAAGTTATATTTTATTGCTAAAATAGGACCTGGTAACCAACATTTTCAACAACAGTGGGCAATATTGGTATGAATGATTGGTCAAACTTGATTTTTACTTTGTGTTGTGGTCATGATGTAGTCATAGTTGCTGAGAATGACATTAAATAGGGATCAAGAAAACCAGTTACTCTTGAGTATCTAATAATAAATAGTACAGGGTGGAAAATTGCAGAAACATTATAGTACATGATGGAAAGATAGTAAAGGTTGGAAAATTCTGAAATGTGAACCAGTATCTATGTACGGTAAGAGGCATTTTTTTAAGCAGAAATCTAGTGCTTTTTAACAATTCTCTTGCATCCTGTATTTGGTTGTACCTTTTTTGATGTTTTTGTTAACTTCCTATAAATATATGGGAATGATGGGATAGCTGAACAAAGTCAACTGAAATTTCTTGAGTTCAGCAATCAGCAGCAGGTCAGTACAATTGACCATTGAAAATTAGTAATCATACAGGGCCAAATAAGGATCATTTTAAAATTTCATTCAGGAATATTTACTTTCTACACCTCCAACAAGTTCATTCCAAGTTTATTCTTGAGGGCAAAATTTTTAACTGTTTATGGGTTGGGTTTTTTTTTGCAATTTCTGTTACTTACAGTATGCAAAGGGTGGAGTTTCCACCTGAGCAATAATACAAGTTTTGCAGGAAAGTCAATTGAGCATAATAAGTTTCAGCTGCCTGACCTCTGGTTTTAACTCAGGGTTCCCACAGGGCCTTGGATTCAAGGAATAGCCTTGAGTTTGACTTAAGGGTCATTGAAGGCTTTGAAACCCTGGAAAATGTGCCAGAAGGCCTTGAAAATTCTTGAATATTCATGAAATAAAAATGCTAATGAAGCACGTGATCATAACCATATAGTTTTATATGCCAGAGTTTGTGAAGGTGTAGTCCTATCTTGGATCCTCAGATCATTAACCCCCCTCCTCAGGTAATGACTGGAGGGTCCTAGTTAGGACTAGTGAAGGCAGGAACTTGAAAATCCTTGAATTTGACAATTGTATGGCCTTGAAAAAATGCTGAAATATATCATGAAACGGCCTTGAATAACCCTTAAATTTTATCAGTCCTTGCCTGCAGGAACCCTGCAACAGTGCTGTGATCTCAAAAATGGACAGAGAATTTTGATCAGATCGTGACTGGTTCATGATCCAGTCAAACTTTTCTGTCCACTTACTCCTCTCAGCACAATAGAATCTTACCCACCGAAAAAGAAATATGAGAACATTGAATCTGAGATACTATTTTCTTTTGTTTTTATGTAATCTTGATTTTGCCTAAAATTATTTACAAAATCTTGACCCACTGGTGGAAGTGTGTCATGTTTAGATGAAGATCTGATTGCGAAAAAAGACCACTTTTGTGATCATTATAGGGTATTTAGCTGAAATTTTAATTCTGCCTTGCCGGTTTGGTATTTTGTTGTTGTTTGGTTTTTTTTTTTTTACAGATTTGTGACTTGTATGGATGGAAATTCCATTCTATGGGTTTTTGGGGTTGTATTCCACTTACGAAGTATCAAATGTATTGCAAAGTATAGAAACCTTTTTTCTATGATTGTTTTTGCTCAAGTGGACATGTAATTTGAGGCTGTTGAACCCTCCACTGCTTTGTATTGTAATATTAATGTTTTTTGTATTCTTATTGAGTTTTTGTTCATGATTTGCAGATAAAGTAAAACGAAAAAAGGGTAAATGTGTGTTGAGAAAAAGTGTGTTGATGATTGTCCAGAAGCTTCTCCGTGTGGTGACAAACATTTTTTCATCCAAAAATAATTGAAAAAATTCTCATCAGCTGATCAACAGGGTTGTGAAGTTTATCACTGGCTTTTGATTACCTGGTTGCCCATGTTCAACATCATCAGCTTTTCATTTTCATATTTCCACTGACCAGGAAGTCAGGGCTGATATCCACTTGTTATGTGTCTGTAAACCATATCATACATGCACTCTACATAAACAGTGGAGGCCATATAACTGGATGTACCTTAATTGAATGAACCTGTTTACTGCCTAATTTCTCGACACCACCCCTTCACTCATTTCTGAACAAGTTTGTTCTGTTAATTGCATAAGTTATAGTGTAAGCTCATGTTGACTGAAGAACTAATCCTGTGATCTATCGAAAATTGTTTAAGCATCCCCTGAATTCCTCATTTTTATAGACCTGCCTGGCCTCAGTGCATCCATTGAGCTCTGCCAAACAAGATATAATACAGAGGAGTCTGTTAATTGAATAAATTGCCCTTGAAAAATATTCATTCAACAGAAGTATTCAATTACCAGGAGTTTGGTCATATTCCTGTATTCCAGTGATAAACTGAGCATTTTTTCTACTATATCTTGCTTGACAGAGCTCTTTGAGTACTGTCAAACAAGATGTAATAGATTCAATGCCAATACAGGAAATACTGAGACCAAATAAACATGGGGAATTCAGTAGTTGTTAGAGTAAGTTTTTTCTATAACCTCTGTGCAATTAACATGTCTGATTTGTACTGAAGGTAAATGGTATTGGTATTTGATTATCAGGATTATTCAAATAAGAGATGTGAAGTCATGTGCGCTCCCCTGTGTCCTAATGCTCAGTTAATTGCAGGCACACATGGGAATGACCAGATTCCTGTCAGTTGAATATTCCTGTAAATTAAATAATTTTGTTGGCAAAATGGCTACTCAATTAACAGGGTTACACTGCACTGCCTGTAAAAAATAATCCCTTACACCAAGTGTATTATTACCCAGAGATGTCACCACTTGGAGAGCAGAAATTGCTTCGAAAATGATTTTTGCACACCACACTTCCACAAAGAAAAACTGAAATTGTTTGGAGAATTTCTACAAATGTATATCAGAAGAATATATTAATATATATATATATATATATGATGTATGTTTTTTAACCCTTTATGCCTAGTGATATTACAGTGATGGAACCTGCAAAGGAAATGACAGATTATTACTGACCAAGCAGAGCCATAAATTTAGTCTGCCGTATAGTTCTAGATGCATTGATCATTTTACAGGGTTCCCACAGGATTTGGATTCAAGGAATAGTCTTGAATTCAACAAAGTGTGTTTGAAGTACTTGATTGAAATCCTGGAAAATGGTCATGGGAGCCTTGAAAATCCTTGAATTTTTGCGAAATAAAAACGTGCCAACGAAATGGGTAATTAACTTCCTCCATCATTGGGTACATTAGTGATCATATATCATCATTCAAAGGCCTTGAAAATCCTTGAATTTGTTGCTGTAAGGCCTTGAAAAATGCTATAAAATGTCAAGAAGCGGTCTTGAATAGCCTTGAAATTTGATAAGTTCTTGCCTGCAGGAACCCTGTTTTAAAATTTTTAATAAGGTATGGGATAGATTCCAATAATGTACTATCCTCCAGCTTAACCATGATTATTGATGAGAGGAAATGGATTTTTCACATTCAGTTTTAAATTATTCTGACTAGTATTGTGTTCTGATGCTGTCACTCTGCACACACACTCAACAGTTGACAGTCCACCCAATGTTTTGATGAATGGCTGTGGACGGCATTAAGTACGGTAGTTCTTTTGCTCACTCCTTTATGTCACCCAGAGCTGAATACCAAAGTCTGTAACTGGCAGGGATCTATAGATGGGAGCTTGGTGGCACTGTGGTGGCACATAGGACTTCACACCAAAAGGTCAGTGGTTTGATCAGAGGCAACTGCCTTGTGTCCTTGGGCAAAGCACTTAAACCTGATTGCCCATGTGGGGGTACTGTGTACTAAGGTGCACTGCACATCGATGCTGCACTTGCCTTCAACAAGTGCTAACCCTGCTTGTGCAGAGTTGATACATTGAGAAGACTGACATTTGCTCGGTGGTTCTCTTCAGGTACCCCAGGTTCCTCCACCCATAAAACTGTCTGACTTGAAGTGCCACAAGCTGTCAAAAGAATAAAAAAACCCCAATAAAACAAACAAAAACAATTTACATATAGGTTATGTGAATTTGATATGGCTAACCATTCATTCGGTTGATCTGGCCAATCAGATTCCTGGTTTTTGAACAAGGATCTGGACTAAAGGTCACTGTTTAGACTTAATGATATGACATAGAGTATATATTCTAAAACTACAGGGAGAGCAGTGTCTCTGTGGTCACAGCATTGGACTTCAAACTGAAAGGTCTATCGTTCAGTCCCCACCAGGGGTTACTGCATTGTGTCCTTGGGCAAGGCACGTAATCCCAATAACCCATGTGGTGGCATGATGGTGCTGTGTTCTAAGGCATACTGCTCTAAGGCATACTGCTCGTCGACAATGGACTTGTCTTCAATCAATTCTAGCCATGCTTGTTAATACATTGGGGATTCTGACATTCGCTGATCGGAGATTCTCTCCAGGTACTCCAGCTTCCTTCACCCACCTGTAAAACGGTAAGTCACATGGTGACTGTGGTTGTCAAAGGTGTCATTTAACCCCAATAAAAAAAACTAAGCCAATAACATTCATGTTAACTTGATACTGGCCAAGCTGCTTCAGGGACACAATCTACGTTGGTATGAGACCAATGTTGCTGTGTGCCTTTAGGAGTGGTTGGAAGATGCTTTTATGTGGCACAGGTTAGAAAGTGCTGAGAGAGCCCTTTCCAACAGTGTGTCATATAATAACAGTTCATTAGGTTAATAGGAGAAACTCCAGATATTGTATGGTACATATACTATGTCAATCTTGTTCTGATTGCATTCAGATAGGAGTTGACAGTAACTGTCCAAGCAGGCCTGAAAATAAGCAGTATGACATTTGCAGAATGAGGTCCCCAGAGGGTGAATTTGATGATGCTATCCCATACAGTGGGCCAATTTATCCTCTGGGTACCTCTTTCTGTTCAGTTTTGGGACCCTGATTCAGATTGAGGTTCACAGAGGGTATATTTAGTGATGCTACCCTGCTATGCAGGCTAGCATCACTAAATTCACCCTTGCAATATGGAGAAATTTGAATGGCAGACAATTTTCCTTATGTGATTGACCTTTTGCATATTTGTGCAGTCCTTTTTTGGTTGTTTCAAAGTTTATGATATGACTACATGGAAATTAGCATCTACTACATTGAGGTTTTTAGCTCACCTGACTGAAAGTCAGGGTGAGATTTTCTTATCACTCTTCGTCCGTCGTCCGTCCGTCGTACATCATCCTGCGTGAAGGTGGTGTTTGAGCCTCTTTCTCCTAAACCCCTGGCCACATTTTAATTAAATTTCATGTAAGTAGTGGTTATATAGGGGCATTTTGATTTTTATCCAAATTAGGTTTCGGCTCATATTGAGCAGAGGTGTGGGGAAAAAATGGCCAAATTTTTTGAAAATCTTCTTCTAATGAACCACCAGTAGCAGAGATTTGATATGTGGTATACAGAGTCCTTTTGAGGTTTAGAATCAAGTTTGTTCAAGAGAAGTTTGTCGGGCATTATTTGCCTTCGTTATGGGAGGGGCAAAGATTTTGGCCACGCCTAAAATTTCTATTTTCTGAACCGTGAGGTCGATTTGAACCAAATTTGATATGAGATGATAATGGGTCATAAGTAGTTGATTGATGCAAAAAAACATTTTCTCATTGCCCCATGGGAACCTCGGGAGCTAAAAATAGGAAAAACCTTAAAACTGCCATATCTCCAAAACTACACAGCACAGAGAATTCTTATTTTGTATAAAGCTCACTTTTATCCAGTAGAATAGAATGGTTAAAAAAAATCCCTGTCGGTTTGATCACAAGGTACTTTTTTTCAGGACTTTGAAAAAGTGCTGAGTCAGCACTTTTTAACACTGTAGGCAATGGGAAAAACATTAAAAAATCTTCTTTTCCAGATCCAGCAGGCAGAATCTTTTGATATTTGGTATGCAACATTTTAGGGTGGATCTGATTCAAATTTGTTCAAATCGGCCCCCTGGGTTCATATTTAGGCTCAGTATAGGAGCCCAATTTCGAACTTAGTGCATTTCAGGCAAATTTCTTCAAAAATCTTCTTCTCCAGATCCAGCAGGCAGAATCTTTTGATATTTGGTATGCAGCATTGTGGGGTGGATCTGATTCAAGTTTGTTCAAATCGGCTCCCTAGATTCATATTTGGGCTCACTATAGAAGCTCGAATTCGAACTTCGTGCATTTCAGGCAAATTTCTTCAAAAATCTTCTTCTCCAGATCCAGCAGGCAGAATCTCTTCATATTTGGTATGCTACATTGTGGGGTGGATCTGATTCAAGTTTGTTCAAATCGGCCCCCTGAATTCATATTTGGGCTCACTATAGAAGCCCGAATTCGAACTTAGTGCATTTCAGGCAAATTTCTTAAAAAATCTTCTTCTCCAGATCCAGCAGGCAGAATCTTTTGATATTTGGTATGAAACATTGTGGGGTGGATCTGATTCAAGTTTGTTCAAATCGGCTTCCTAGATTCATATTTGGGCTCACTATAGAAGCTCGAATTCGAACTTAGTGCATTTCAGGCAAATTTCTTTAAAAATCTTCTTCTCCAGATCCAGCAGGAAGAATCTTTTCATATTTGGTAAGCAACATTCTGGGGTGGATCTGATTCAAGTTTGTACAAATCGGCCCCCCTGGGTTTATATTTGGGCTCAGTATAGAAGCTTGAATTCGAACTTCGTGCTTTTCAGGCAAATTTCTTAAAAAATCTTCTTCTCCAGATCCAGCAGGCAGAATCTTTTCATATTTGGTGTGCAACATTGTGGGGCGGATGTGATTCAAGTTTGTTCAAATTGGCCCCCTGGATTTATATTTGGGTTCACTATAGTAGCACAAATTTGAACTCAGTGCATTTCAGGCAAATTTCTTAAAAATTCTTCTCCAGATCCAGCAGGCAGAATCTTTTGATATTTGGTATGCAACATTATGGGGTGGATCTGATTCAAGTTTGTTCAAATCGGCCCCCTGCGTTTATATTTGGGCTCAGTATAGGAGTCCAAATTTGAACTTAGTGCATTTCAGGCAAATTTCTTTGAAAATCTTCTTCTCAAGATCCAGCAGGCAGAATCTTTTGATATTGGGTATGCACCATGCTTTCGGGGGTGAGATTCAAGTTTGTTCAAGCCAAGTCCCTGGGTTCATATTTGGGCTCACTGTGGTAGCCTGAATTATAACTTAGTTCAAAATGAGGAATTTTCTTTAAAAATCTTCTTCACATCCAGCAGTCGAATGTTTTGATATTTGGTATGCAACATCGTTAGGGGGGTGAGATTTAAGTTTGTTCAAGCCATGTCCCTAGGTCCATATTTCGACTCACTGTGGGAGCCCGAATGATAACTTAGTCCAAAATGAGGAATTTTCTTTAAAAATCTTCTTCAGATCCATCAGTCGGAATGTTTTGATATTTGGTATGCAGCATCCTTAGGGGGTGAGATTCAAGTTTGTTCAAGCCATGTCCCTAGGTCCATATTTGGACTCACTGTGGAAGCTCGAATTGTAACTTAGTTCCAAATGAGGAATTTTCTTTAAAAAATCATCTTCTTCAGATCCAGCAGTCGGAATGTTTTGATATTTGGTGTGCAGCATCCTTGGGGGGGGGGGGGGGGGGGGGGGGGGGGGGGGGATTCAAGTTTGTTAAAGCCAAGTCCCTGGGTTCATATATGGGCTCCATGTGGGAGCCTGAATTATAACTGAATTCAATATGAGGAATATTCTTTAAAAATCTTTTTTTTTTAGATCCACTGGTGAGAATCTTTGGATATTTGGTTTTAGCTTTTCTTAGGAGGAGCAGATGCAACTTGTTGAAATCAATTCTCTGGGTTGATATTTAGGCTACCATGTCAGGTGAGCGCCCGCAGGCCCCTTGGGGCCTCTTGTTTGTTAAGCTCTTCCAGCTACCAAAGCAGACTTGGTTTAGTTGCATCAGATATTTTCTTCAAATAAACAAAGAAAATCAGACTTACATAAAAAAGACATGAGTTCAAAATTTCAACAATTTTTTTTCTTTTGTTCATCTTTTTTCTCTGGGTAAAATTGTAATGATTAGCGAAATAACTCCAACTTTTGTTGATGAAATGCAATCATGCAACTCAATGATAGAATCAGGGCTCGATTTAACTGGATTAGCATAGCACTTTGCTCTCCAATTTCTGAATTTTGCTATTCAAGATTTATTAGTTTCAAGTGCTTTTGGATCAACTGCTAATCAATTTTCCAGGGTGAATAGTAAATTGCTATTCAAAATTTTCAGATTAAATCAAGCCCTGGATAGAATGGTCTTGGAGACCCTTTCAAACAGTGTTCTACATATTTAAGTAGTCAGTCATCTGCTTAATGACAACAAATTTCTAAAGTAAATTTCTCTTTTTATTAGTGTGTCCTGTAACATTTCGTAAGCAAAAAAATCAAAGAATACAGCAAAATGTTGGCCTCATGTGGATAGGATCATGGCACCATGATGTGTAATGACCCTGTTCATGATTGAATTGGGTTCAGTATTAAGATCAAGTTCACAGAAGCACCTTTTTGGTCTCAGCTACATCATCACAGTTTAACTGTTAACCCACTGAGTATTTGCAATACATTTTACATCACATCTAGTCATGGCTGCTTCAGAGCAGCCATGACTAGATTTGATGAAAAATTCATTTAAATTTACATAAAAAAATCCTTGGGTCAAAAATCCATGCAATTTACAGGAGGAAAGTTATATTAAATGTGCCCAAAGTACACTTGCTTCAGTGGCAGTTAAGAAGAACACTGTGGTAGGAATGTTCACCATCAGCATGCAAGAAGTTAATACTGAGCTGAATTGGTCGATTTGGCAGAACCAAGTAATCGATTCCATTAAATGTTCATTTAAAACACATTAAGAATCTATGAAGCATAAACCTTTTTTTTATTAGGGAGCCAAATTTCAGATTAGCTGCTTTGTGTCAGTAACTTATTTAACAGTGACTGTAATCAAACCACCAGTGTAATTTTGAAGACATTGATTAATGGACCTCTGCTTGCCCTGATTGGATTACAAAACTGGTGTCAATATGAGAAAATGGATAGATGCCTCATAGCTGACACATTCAATTCTTTCAATGTTTACACAATTTTTTCGGAACTATTGGCACAACGCTATTTGCATCAATTCTTATGGAAGTAAATTCTTGTAAACCCTTGTATGGCGGGATTAGATTTGACCAATTCTGTGAAGCAACTCTCTCTTTTGGTAAGTGTCAAAATGTTTGTTTGTTAATAGTTGAGTGTGGGTTTTGCCCTTGGCAGTTCAGAGCTCTGATACCTGGGAGCACTGCTGGAATTTATTGTTAGAGAATGTTTTATATTATAAGGTCTCACAGAACTAAATATTTTCCCATAGGCGACCATTATAACACTTATGTGGAAAAAAATATGATCGCATCACTTTAAATTAAATATTTAAATACCTTCATAAAGTACAGACCTTCACACAACTTTCTGTGGCCAGAAAACATGGGGTCATGCAACAAATAAGAGAGAAAATGCACCAGGAAGTGAAGTACCGTCCTTGAACTCAGTTTTTTCTGGGAATTCCCAACAAAAATACACAAATAGATAAGTGAATTTTATAGACCCAGAAAAACCTTATAAAATCTCTTTTTTCCTGGGAAATATTCAGTATTGTTGTAAAAACCTAATAAAATGCTTTAACAGTTTTCTCAAGCAATAAGTTTTTTTCTAGGAGTCTTATTTTAGACTATGATGCAATATCCGAGTGCAACATTTCAAGGCAGATCAATCTAAACTAAATATTTAGTTCTGCGACACCTATAATACTCCTCACCCATGCCCTAATTTTATTTTTCCTGTTTTATGTGATAAAACAATCATTTCTACACTAAAATACAAGATTTGGCTTCTATTCATCCAATAAGATTAAAAATATAGCTTTTTTAAAAAGGTTGTTAAAGTGTGAAAAAAAGGCAAAAAAATTTGGAAATTTCAGTATACCGCTTTCGTTACTTATCTTGATTCTGCTGCCAGTCTATTTGACAGAGCAGTTCACCAATTGATATTTTTTACTGGAATAAGCCAGTTTACCTGATAAAAGTCCAAAATCTGCATAGAACTCAATTCGAAAAAAAATTGGTGATTTATGTGTCAAATAGCTGTAAATTTATGTACGAGAGAGAACATTTACACAGGTATCATTCATAAAAAAGCTGTTCAAAAGTACAATTTTCATCTAAAAACCTTCCAAATATCATAATTCATGTATACTTTATCTATTTACTAAAATAGAAAGGTATGCCACCCGATGGGTTGGTGATTAATGTCCCAACAGATGTGAGGATGTTTCAAAGAAAATCACATGCTGAGTTCAAGCTACCAAATCACACTTGAAACACAACTATTATGTGTAACAGTTTTTGAGTGGTACAATTCCTGAGAAGTCTACCTGATTTTTATAATTTATTAAGCATATTTTTTCAATTCTTTCTCGAAATGAGTGCAGGAAAATTAAAATTTAATCTCAGGACACATCTGAGAAAATTTGCATTTCAGAAAAATCATCCGCCTTGCAATATTTCCAAGTGTGTGGCTGCTACAAGTGCATAACCTGAAAATGTAGTGAATTATGTAAGACTCATACATTAAAAACATGATATGGTTACTTCAAGTCCACTTTCAGTGATAGCAGCTATAGAAGAGCCTGGGAAGAGCTTCAAACTCTTACGCCCATTGTCAAGATTAAAATCTGAGCTCGACATCTGCAATGAGAAAATAGATAAAAAATGGTAAATAATCATATGGATAGTTATCAAGACATACAAACATACATGCCTGCCTACTTGCCTTCCTGCAGGCATGCAAACAGGCAGGCAGGCAAGCAGGCGGGTGGGCGGGCGGTTTCAGGTAGGTAAGTGGGTGGGCGGGCAGACAGGACGGACGGACGGACGGACGGACAGAGATGGGTAGGCAGCCTGCCTGCCAGCCAGCCAGCCAGCCAGCCTGCCTACCCCCCCCCCCCCCCCCACACACACACACACACTCTTCCTATCCTGTCCACTTGGAACATATTGTGACACTTTAAAACAAAATGAAATAGTTTAAAAAATGTTTTAACTGAACTAAATGAGCAGCCTGGATTCATTTTGCCAGTCTGAATACTTTTTTTTCAAATGGATAGTCAGTCGGCCATGAAATTTGCCATAGAATTCACACTTTTTCTGGAGATATAGCCCTAGCTGCTGAAAGTGGCCATATATTATTATTTATATATGGATGTAATAACCTATAATATACATGCAGGGGTATGTTCATTTTAACAAGTACCTTTTTGGAGACACAATTTCCTGTATTCATTGGTAGAATGGCTCTCCAAAACTAGGTGCCGGCTAGGCTCAACACAAAGCTTCTGATGACACAAGTGTCTAACATCTAGCTGCTGTCCATTTGCACCAAAATGTGGCATTTCATCCTTCATCAGTGCATTGACAGCCATGTAATGGTTCTGTGTACATATTTCAGTGAATTATTAGAATCTCCCCATGTTACTCTAATTAAGCCATATCCTCGGCTGTTTTTTGCCCCCCCTCCACAACAAACAAGCATGTCCACCCCCTCCCTTGATGATCTAAACATAATTCTTTCTTTCAGCTTGTCAAAAAATGATGCCATTCTTGAAAATAGACAATAATGCACGTGCATCTTCATTCTGTTAGCAACAATCACCAAGGAAATGCAGAAAAACAGCATTTCTATAGGTCTCACAGAACTAAATATTTCCCATAGGCGACCATTATAACACTTATGTGGAAAAAAATATGATCGCATCACTTTAAATTAAATATCTAAATACCTACATAAAGTACAGACCTTCACACAACTTTCTCTGGCCAGAAAACATGGGGTCATGCAACAAATAAAAGAGAAAATGCACCAGGAAGTGAAGTACCGTCCTTGAACTCAGTTTTTTCTGGGAATTCCCAACAAAAATACACAAATAGTTAACTGAATTTTATAGACCCAGAAAAACCTTAGAAAATCTCTTTTTTCTTGGGAAATATTCAGTATTGTTGTAAAAACCTAATAAAATGCTTTAACAGTTTTCTCAAGCAATAAGTTTTTTTCTAGGAGTCTTATTTTAGACTATGATGCAATATCCGAGTGCAACATTTCAAGGCAGATCACTCTAAACTAAATATTTAGTTCCGCGATACCATAAGAAGTGTGTCATATAATTGCCATTTGTCAAGAAAGGTACAGATACATTTTTGGGAGGGTGGCAATGTGATAAAATTGTCCATCTGACATTCAGGCTATTAAAAAGCCCTCTTGCTTCTCAAGCAGCAACTCAAGAATTTTTTGATAAGGGAGGGAGATCTCTCTTTGTTTCTTTGACCCTTAAAGTCCTGGCCATTCTTTAATATTTTTGCTAAACTTTGACAGTCTACACCCTGTGGCTTTACAGGTGTTTTTTGGAAAAACATGGCTACTTATATCGGCAGCCAAGACCAGACATGTTAACCTACAGAATAATTTTTCAGGGAACCTGAGGTTGATTTTCAGGGAAATGGGATGAATTTCAGGGAAAAGTTTGCGCGGGGACAAAACAAAAGAAAAAACTTGCAAATTTTCAGCTCATGGACAACCAATAACACCAGGTTATATCCACCTGTGGTTTGCTTTTATCAAAGTCTACTAAGCTCGATCGGTCGGCGTGTGTGTCCAATAATGTTAAAGTTTCTCTGTTTAGGTCACTTATTCGCCCTATTTCCATATCTTGTCTTTTATAATGCTGCTATATGATGATTATTATCATTTTACCATGATTTAACCCCTCATACCCTACATTTTAGACATTTTTCTTGACATTTTTAGTTGCATTAAGTTTTCTGTTTAGCTCAGAATTTCATGTTTAGCTAAGTGTTTAGGTCAGCTGCTGTGCTCCTTCTCTTCCAATGGCACTTATATTCATCATACATGTTCCTCAGTATCATTGTTCCATGATTAACCCCTCATACCCTGCATTTTAAACATTTTTCTTGACATTTTTAGTTGCGTTTAGTTTTCTGTTTAGCTTGGAATTCCATGTTTAACTTAGTGTTTAGGTCAGCTGCTGTGCTCCTTCTCTTCCCATGGCACTTATATTCATTATACATGTTCCTCAGTATCATTGTTCCATGATTAACCCCTCATACCCTGCATTTTAAACATTTTTCTTGACATTTTTAGTTGCATTTAGTTTTCTGTTTAGCTCAGAATTTCATGTTTAACTAAGTGTTTATGTCAGCTGCTGTGCTCCTTCTCTTCCCGTGGCACTTATATTCATCATACATGTTCCTTAGTATCATTGTTCCATGATTAACTCCTCATACCCTGCATTTTAAACATTTTTCTTGGCATTTTTAGCTGCGTTTAGTTTTCTGTTTAGCTCGGAATTTCATGTTTAACTTAGTGTTTAGGTCAGCTGCTGTGCTCCTTCTCTTCCCATGGCACTTATATTCATCATACATGTTCCTCAGTATCATTGTTCCATGATTAACCCCTCATACCCTGCATTTTAAACATTTTTCTTGACATTTTTAGCTGCGTTTAGTTTTCTGTTTAGCTCGGAATTTCATGTTTAACTTAGTGTTTAGGTCAGCTGCTGTGCTCCTTCTCTTTCCATGGCACTTATATTCATCATACATGTTCCTCAGTATCATTGTTCCATGATTAACCCCTCATACCATGCATTTTAAACATTTTTCTTGGCATTTTTAGTTGCGTTTAGTTTTCTGTTTAGCTCGGAATTTCATGTTTAATTTAGTGTTCAGGTCAGCTGCTGTGCTCCTTCTCTTCCCATGGTACTTATATTCATCATACATGTTCCTCAGTATCATTGTTCCATGATTAACCCCTCATACCTTGCATTTTAAACATTTTTCTTGACATTTTTAGTTGCGTTTAGTTTTCTGGTTAGCTCAGAATTTCATGTTTAACTTAGTGTTTATGTCAGTTTCTGTGTTTTACTTTTAAGAGGTTGTGTTTAGGTAAACTTTGTCGCATGTTATGAGCCTGTTTGATACAGTTCTTGTGTTTGCCAAAGTTACTATCAAAGAGGAATGTTGGTGAGCTATAGGGCGTTGGCGTCCTTCTTGTTTTTTTAATTCCATTTGAAATTTTCTGGGTACAGACTGCCAACAGTTAACAGTTCTGTAGTCAGCACAATGGAATAAATGTAGTGTTAGAACATAAGTCCATTGTGTATAAATATGTAGTCATACTTTTTCGGCATCCTAAGTGACTTTAACCTATTTTTAAACTGTGTTAAATAGTTGAGGTCAAGGTGTTGTTTACGTTTTCATTTGGAAAAGGGATGAGGATTAAAGCTATTCTAAGAATAAATAAATATATTTTATTTAATTCCTTTTCATATATTTTATTTACCAAAAATTTGCATTGAAGGTAGAGTTTTCAATTTTTTGAAAGTAAGTCACCTATTTTCATTTCGACACTCGCACATTGATCACAAATCTCCGATTACAAAGAAAAAAACAGAAATAAACATGAACACAGTTGAAATATATATCATAAAATACCCTTTTCTTAAATAAATTTAACTTAAATTCATATTTTACTGCTTTGTGAGTTTTTACCAGAGTTTGAAATGCATGTGATTTGACTCCAAATGTTTTACATAAGTTACAATGGGAAAGAAATATTCAACTTGTTTTCCAGGATTTTTGGTCCCAAACTGATTCCCATCTGGGAGGCCGGGAGCTACACTGAAATTTTGAATTTTCCCAGGCATTCCGGGAGAGTTAACATGTCTGGCCAAGACCTGCCTATAGACAACTGTGCACCCAAACTGTAACTTGCAAAATTTCCCATCATATTTATTACACATCAATGTTTGAAAAGAATTTGCTTCAGTCAGTGCAGATACTGACTGGTTAAAAATAGTATGGGTAACACATTTTTTATTTATTTTTTTACAGAAATTCTGTGATGAGGGAGGTGCCTGATAAGCAAAATTTTCTTTCTTCCATAGTCTCACTGCCAATTTATTGGAAATCTCACAAGAAGTGCTTGCAGTCTTTCAGTTTATGAGATTTCAGGGGCAACCCATTGTTATTTCAGCTGACAATTTTCTGATGCTTCTCAATTTTTAAAGTTATGTTCCTGAAACAACCAGTCATGATTTTATCATGAAAAGCCGTGATAGATAGGCAAATAGAGTTTATATTTTGCTTTCATGTGAAAACATGTTTGAAAAATATCTTTGCAAAGGGATCACTTACTTCCCATTTTCAGTTCTCATTGAACAGTGTATAATATATTATGTTCATTGTTTAGTGCCAAGAAAGCTGCTTGTAGTAAATGCATTCACTATGTCTCTTGAAACTTACTGTTAGATTACAGTTCTTTAACTGTGTTCAATACAGAATCTTTCCATCTATTATATAAATGGGGAGGGTGTTAATCTGTGACTCATTCCATGTCCAGCTCCAAATTCAATCTTTGATTACTTCCCTTGATATGAAATGCAAATAGAAATTTTCAATCGCTACCTGTTCAGGGCTGCATTGGTCTGCTAGTTATCAAATATTAAACATATTCTTCTGATATAAACAGTATGTGCACAGATTGATGAGTGTCTGTTTTTAACCCTTTGAACCCCAGAAGCCTTTTTTCCCGGCCCAGTAACATGATACTTCATAATTTCATTAAGTAGGTTGACTTTTGACTGAAGGTGTGGTTTAGACCAATCAATATTTTCAACGTTCAGCCCCAAGGCTGCACGTTGAAAATATTAATTGGTCTATCCCCAAATAAAAATATGGACTCTTCCCATTGTCATTGAACTGATATGGAAGATACCACTAGGGTTCAAAGGGTTAAGCATTTTGTGAATAATTTTCTTGTCTCATCAACAGAGCCACAGAAGTGATTTTGTTTCAGCTGCAGCACACTTTTTGTGGTTTCGAGTCATTCATTTTCACATTGTTGTGGTGTAGTATTTTGCAATATTTCAGCATTTTGGAAATAGATATTTAGGTTTATGGTGTTAATCCTTAATTCCCTCAAACTAATTTCTTATCAACCTACCCACAATTGTTTACTACAGGCTTGCACTACAGTGGGAGTCCCTAACTCAGATAATATACTCTCTATTTTTGTCTTTCCCAAGCAATTTGGGAAAGAAAAGTGGTGCAAAAGCACCAAGAAAAAATAAGCGAAAACTGGGTCGAGTGCAACTAGCGCAGACCCAGTACGGGACGCTCTCTTCCAAGTACAACTCCACGACTTCCGTTGCCAGTGCGCATATGCGTCGCTAATGACTCATTCTTTTTCTATCCGAGACACGTGAAAGACGTGTCTCCGCCATATGCATTATGAAACAGTGATAATTCAACTCGTCTATAATGGTTTTCCTATGACTGGAATTATGGATCTGAAGATCGTATAATAACAGGACTGTGTTTTATATATATACTCGTTAATATTTTGAACCACATTCTCGTTGTATATTATTTACTCTTCTGTTTTCGCGAATGTTTTGTTTTCGACTTCGTGTCAACGCGGTTCGACAATGAATTTTTCGGTTGATAAATTTAATTGTTATTGGAGTTAGGTGTCAATCAGGGACTGTCTGGACAGTATTTCTTCACTCTGTTGAGGGCTGAATTTCTGGGTTTTTTCGGTCCCTGTCGGCCATCTGTGTTCTGTCGTGTACCCACCGTTTTTTTTCTGCCACATTCTCTCGTAGTTGAGGGTGTTCTTCTACTTTCTGTTTCTGTTGAGTTCACCTTTTTCTTCTACTGCTCTCACCTCTGTTATTTCCAGTTCGGTTCCTTTAGGGCAATTCCTTTTGCCCTCACCTTGGTGCGTTCTCATGTCCATTTCTTCCGCACCCACGGGTGGTGTGGAATGCTGTCGTTTTGGGAGCCTCCCGACTCGACCACGTCTGGTGTGAGTTATACCCCCTCCATTAGGGATGTGCAGTTCATCCCCCCCCTGACTTGACCACATCTGGCATGAGTTATACCCCCTCTGTGGGGGGGAGGGGGAAACGTTTCGGTGCCCCCCGACTCAACCACGTCTGGTGTGAGTTATATCCCCTCCGTGGGGGATGTGGAGCTCCTCCCACTCCTGTGGGGGGTGGGAAACGCTGTCGTTTCTGGACGCCCGACTCGACCACGTCTGGTGAGAATTGCTCCTCCCGCCCCAACGGAGGGTGGGGAATGCTGTTGTTTTGGGGCTTCCCGACTCGACCATGTCTAGTGAGAGTTATTCCCCTTCTGTGGGGAATGTGCAGTTTTTTTTAACTGTGGTGGATACTGCGAGAGCTGTTGGATTTCTGGTGAAGAGATGCCTGGTTCCGGGACTATGCGCCCTCTCCAGTCGACATCTGAGGCTGTCCCTAGGGGTTGTGACTCCTCCTTTGGAGGCCGAGCTAGGTGGCTCTCTCCGCTTTTCCGCCAGTTCCAACAGCTCCTGTCATATCTGCTGCTACTGCTGTTCTGTCTACAACATCATTGGGCACCGTTTTTAGCCGGCCTCGGCTTATCCCTGCAAGGGTCTGCAGGGATGTCTGTAGTGTGGTTGTGGGGTATCGGTCTCAGCTTTCCCTGACTTCAACTCGGCGAAGTCGGAAGTGGCTGCCGACTGAACCCCCTACTGTGTCCTCTCAGCCGTTGAGCACAGAAGTTTTATACCTGCAGTGGTCTGCAGCGGTGTCTGGGAGTGTAGACGTGGGGGTATCGGCCTCAGCCTTCCCTGACTTCAACTCGGCGAAGTTGGAAGTGACTGCCGGCCGGACCCTCTACTGTGGTCTTTGCGCTGTCGAGTACCACAGTTTTGTCATTGGCGTTTTCCGTCCACTCATTCTGGTCACACGGCCAGTTTTGCGGGACCAACACCTTCTGTGCAGCCTGGACCTTCTGCCCAGAAGAGGTCTGCAGCAACTCTCCCGAGTTCCCGCTATGTTGATCCTCGGGGTGTGTCCTACCCCTATACACGTCTGCCCTCAGATGTTTTGGCTGCCGCCCGTCGCCCTGCTTTGGGTGTATTGGAGGATCGTGACCCTTCGCTGGTTCGTTCCCATGTCGAACCGGCTGGTACGGGCAGTGAGCTTAGGGAGGCTCTCGCCTTACTCACTCAGGTTCTGTCCAAGAGCCTTCCCATTGCTTCCAGCGAGTGGTTTCCAGGCGTGCCTCCCGGGATTGGAAACAGGCCCCTTTCTGATCCCCCTGGTGCCTACACCATGGGAGGCGTCGGCTGGTTTGCCCACGATGGGCTATGTGTCTTCCGACTCCGGGGAGGAGTCAGACATCCTTGATGTCGAGAGCCAGCAGTCTTCTTACTTGGGGGCAGCTCTTGACTTTGTTTTTGGGTTCCTTCCGGATCTCGAACCATCCAACCAGCCGTCAGTGTCAGCCAGGCCACGATCATCGGTCGAGCCCCTACAGCCTGTGGAGCAACCTGCTTCTGGGCATCTTCGACCGTGTCAGTCAGTACAGGTGGTTGAAGCATTTTCAGCATTGGACTCTATGCTGAGTTCCAAGGCTATGAAGGCTCCGTTCTTCACCAGGGTTGACACCTTTTTGCCTCCGGTGCGTTATCGTTTCTACGTTATCGCCAATCCGTCAGTCTGCCAGACTTTGACGGTTTTGGATCAGGACTCCCATTCCCTCTGGCTTTCCAAGCCCAAGTCGGCCGGCATTCCTATGACGACTCTGGAGTCCATGTTGGGCTTATCGAGAGAAATGCTGGGTATGCTTTCTCTCTCCGATCACGTCGTATCTGCCTCCAGATAGGTTTGACGATGTACACACTCATGCATCTTACTCACACGCATGTCTGTGACACGGCTATTTTGGAACTAGTTCAAAGGGACTCTGTGCTGGACACAGGCCGATCCCTTCCTGGGGGCAGCGCGCTGATCTTCGATCTGCTTCTTTGGCAGGTCTGCTACTGTTCCATGGGTTCCGTGTCGACGGTCTGGGATGACATCCTACGTCATTCCAAAGATCAGCTGCTGCTTTGTCAGCTTGATCAGCCTTCTAGGGGAGGCAGGGACCGTTCAAAGCCTAACAAGTACCCTTCTGCTTCCTCTGTGAAGCAAAGGGCTGATCCTTCTGCCACCGCTTCTACTTCTTACTCATGGGGTAAGGGTATGCGCCGGCAGGCTAGAGGGAAGTCTCAGGATTCTTCATTCAGTAGAGGAGGTGGTTTCTCCTCACGCGGGTCTCTTCGGGGCTCGAACTGAAGGTCCTCACCTCGATTCATCCAGGATGGAGGAAGGATAGCAGAGTTCGCAGACCATTAGGCCACCATCACATCCGATCCTTGGGTGTTAGATGTTGTTCGGTAGGACTGCGAATATCCTTCCGAAGGCACCCCACTCTGTCCAGAGTGCCTCTTCCAAGCACAGTTCCTTCAGACGTTTTACGTCGGGAGCTTTTGTCCACGGAGATAGACAATCTCCTGGCCAAGGGGGTGATCGAGGTCGTCAAGAACATTCAGTCAGTGGGGTTTTATTCCCACCTGTTCATGATGCCGAAGAAGGGCGTCCGACTCCGACCGGTTATCGATCTGAGTATCCTGAATCAGTCTATCATTGCTCCCAAGTTCAGCATGAAGACTTTCAGGTCGGTCCGCCGTTCCATTCACCAGGGAGATTTAGCTTCCAGCATCGACCTGCAAGACGCTTACTTTCAAGTTCCGATTCATCGGGTGTCGCGAAGTATCTCAGATTCACTTTTCTGGGGCGAGTTTACCAGTTGAAAGCCATGCCTTTCGGCCTCAACCTGGCTCCTTGTGCCTTCACCTGACTGATGTCACATGTGATAGCCTTCCATCGAACACAGTCCAGGGTGACTACTTTGGCATATCTAGACGATATCCTCCAGAGACATTCCAATGCTGCCTTACTGGAGTTAGATGTCGACTCTCTGTTGAGCTTGCTCACGTCGCTAGGATTCAGAGTCAACGAGGAGAAGTCGGATCTGGTCCCTTCTCAGTCGTTTTGTCATCTGGGGATGGCCTTCTGCACTCAGTTCAATACGGTGGCGGTTCCCCAGGCCAGGGCTGTGATTCTCTCAGCTTTTGCTCTGACTCTGTTCCCAGTCCACATCCACGACAGCACGGGGTATTCTCCGGCTGCTCGGTCTCTGCGGTGCGGTGACGGATCTCATTCCTCTAGATCTGCTGCATGTCAGACCTCTCCAACACTTTCTGCTCAGTCGTTGGAGGCCGAATGTCGATTCTCTGGATCTGGTGCTTCAGTTATCAGAATCTCTTATCCTCACCTTATCCACTGGACGAATGTTCAGTGGATCACGCAGGGTGTCCCGTTGGACTTACCCACGTCCGGTCACGTTCTGACGGCAGATGTCGGTGATCTCGGATGGAGTGCGACGTTGGATCCTCTAGGTCTTTCCCTTCACGGGATGTAGGACCAGGATCGGGCATCTCTACACATCAACCAGAAGGAGCTTCTTGCTCTTCTTCTGAGTTTCAGGCACAGTGGATCCCTCACCTGTTGAATCGTCAGGTCCTTCTGTTGTTCGACAGTTCAACAGTGGTCGCTTACATTCGGAACCAGGGCGGCACACACTCGGTTCCAGTGTACGAATTGGCTTGGGATCTTCTACTTTTGCTCAGGATGTCAACGCCGGGGTGGTTGTTCGTCACATTTCTGGTCGTCTGAACGTCCTACCCAACTCCCTGTTCCGACGGGGCAGGTTCTTTTCCACCGAGTGGATGCTCCACATGGCGGTGTTCCATCGATCTCTTTGCGACTCGTTGGAACCATCAGGTGGACACTTTTGTGTCCCCGTGTCCAGATGCTCTGGCTTTCGCCATGGATGCTCTGGCCCTCCTTTGGGATGGTCTTGTCGGCTACGCCTTCCTGCCGGTTCCGATTCCTCCTCAGGTTCTTGCCCAGATATGAATCTGCAGTCGTCGAATCCTTTCGATCACACCCCTGTCGCCTTGGTGGGTGTGGATCACTCTGCTCCGCTCTCTGTTAGCGCTGATTCCGGCATGGCTCCCTCTACGTCGCGACTTTCTTAGTCAAAGTTGCCCAAGGAGGTTTCAAGTTGACCCGACTTCATTGTGCCTTCGCACATGTCTTTCATCGGGCCCTGTCTCCTCCGTAATGTTTTTTCGAGACAAGCAGTGGAGTTGCTTTTCTTCTTCAAGGAGGCACTCACTCCTCTGGTTTAGCCTCTGTGGCTAAGTGGAAGGTTCTTCTGTCGATGGTGTGCTATCACTCTGTTGCTTCTGTCACTCCTTCGATCACACCGCTTGCAGAGTTTCTGGTATATGTTAGTTTCTGGGGGTCTCCAGCAATGGGTACAAGTCCATGCTTCGGAGACCTTTTTCATATGTGGTACCACATTGTTTCGACACTCATCCTTGCCTCTCCAAGCTTGTTCAGCTCTTTTCCTTGAAAAGGCCTTGGACTTTGCAGTTTACTCCGAGATGGACACTTTCTTGGGCGCTGCTCTGCTTGGGGGTGGGGGGCAATGTCACCTTTATCCTGGATGGATATGCGTTTTCTCACCTGCCAGATCTCTCCTGCATCCATTTCTCGATGGATTTGTCTTGCTATTCGTGCAGCTTCCACTTGTCTAGCTACTGGTGATTGTATTACCAATTGCTTTCACTAACTCCATCATGTTGTCGGATGTTATACTGGCAGCCTACTGGAGAAATGCTACCTTCTCCATTTATCTGAGACAGTTGCAAGAGCCGACAGAGGACCTTTGTCCTAGGGGCCCTCTTTCTTCGGCTCAGGCTGTTGTCTATTCCAGCCATTCAGCTTTTTACAGGGTGAGTTCCAGCTCCATGCTGTTCCTGCCTTTTCTGTCTGTGCGTCGCACAGAACCATACACCTCATTTTTCATTGTCTTTTACTAATGTTTGTGATGCTATGGTTGATAAGCCTCAGGACCTCTTCCATCTGTTCATGGTTCCAGTGCACTTGGGTTATGTGTAGGGTTGGTTATGCGATTCCCTCCAGCCTATTGTCTGTCTATTCAGCCTGTAGTAAACAATTGTTGGCAGGTTGATAAGAAATTTAAATTTTATAGTAAATTTCCTTTCTTATTATACCTACCACAATTGTTTACATGGAGGCCCTCCCGTCTTCTTATACGGGTAAGAATCCTTCCTCCCTGCTGATCACATAACTCTCACGTTGGCGGATTCAAAAGAATGAGTCATTAGCGACGCATATGCGCACTGGCAACGGAAGTCGTGGAGTTGTACTTGGAAGAGAGCGTCCCGTACTGGGTCTGTGTCGATTGCACTCGACCCAGTTTTGGCTTATTTTTTCTTGGTGCTTTTGTACCACTTTTCTTTCCCAAATTGCTTGGGAAAGACAAAAATAGAGAGTATATTATCCGAGTTAGGGACTTCAACTGTAGTGCAAGCCTGTAGTAAACAATTGTGGTAGGTATAATAAGAAAGGAAATTTACTATAAAATTAAAATTTTTATGATAATAACAACGACCGTATATGTATCTACACAGCTGCAGATGACTTTACAGTGTTTCTTTATATATGTTGTCCACTTGTGCAGGAAACCAAGAATGATGTAAAAAGGGGGGCGTGATGATGGTTCTCGTTAGATCACCGAAGTTAAGCAACGTTGAGCCTGGTTAGTCCTCGGATGGCTGACTGTCTGAGCGATCAATTCGGTCTCCTGCGTTGTGTCCTTGGGCAAGGCACTTAACCCCGATTGTCCACATGGGGCACCATGACGCTGTGTACTAAGGCGTACTGCACGTCGATGGTGCACATGTCTTCAAACAATCTAACCCTGCCTGTGCTGCAGTACGGAGTTACGATGTTGGGGAGTTGGCAGCTGCTTATCATTGCTCAGTGGTTCTCTCTGGGTACTCCGGCTTCCTCCACCCTTAAAACTGACACGGTCATGATTAGCCATTGTGCATAAGTATGTGACCTTGAACACCAATAAATAAATGATGTAAAAAACATTCACAAGGCAAATGCAGCAACTACCGTATATGTAAGTACACAGCTGTAGATGACATAACTCTTAACACGCTGAGTAATTTTAAAATATTTTTCATCAAATTTAGTCATGGCTGCTGTGAAGCAGTTAACAGTGTTTCTGCATAAGCGTTATTGCCTGTGAAAACATTCTCAAGATAAATGAGCGTAGAGTTCTCAAGGAAGAATACATTTGGGGCTACTTTTTCAAAGTAATATAAAAGTGGCAGTTTGTGCACAATGGGGACCTAAGGGTTAAGATGAAATTGTATTGATTTCTTGGCAGACTTCACACTATTTTGCCCAAAGTAACTGAAATTATGAAACTTTAAAAAATAAGTTGGTTTTAAAAGGTGAGTGATCATTTAAGTGGTGGAGTGCCAAAAGTCTTTATTCAAGCTACACTGAAAAATACTTTTCCAGTTAAAAGTCTTCATATTCTGTAGATGTGGTACACAATTTCAAAGGCAGTGTGGTGGCTCAGAGGTTGGATCACTGGACTTTAAACTGAAAGGTTGACAGTTTGATTCTGACCAGTTGTAACTACATTGTGTCCCTGCGATACACCACACATGGAATTTGGATTACATATAAGAATGTCATGTAAGAATGCATCTAATTTGCTGGGGGCACAGTGGTGTTGTAACCGGTTGTCGTCAGATCACCCAAGTTAAGCAATGTTGAGCCAGGTTAGTCCTTGGATGGGTGAATGTCTGAGCGATCGATTCAGACTCCCAGGTTGTGTTCTTGGGTAAGGCACTTAACCGCGATTGTCCACATGGGGGCACGATGACGCCATGTACTAAGGCGAACTGCACATTAATGGTGCTCATGTCTTCAACCAATCTAACCCTGCCTGTGCTGCAGTGTGGAGTTACGATGTTGGGGAGCTGGCAGCTGCTCGTCGTTGCTTGGTGGTTCTTTCCGGGTACTCCGGCTTCCTCCACCCGTAAAACTGTCACCGACACAATATGGCCATGGCTGTTAAAAGTGTTGTAAAACCTTACTAAATAAATATATAAATAAATCTAATTGGCTGTCATATTCATCCAGTGCTTTTCACAAAAAATTGCAGTTCAAATTTTGTTGTTATGTCAATGTCTGCTACAAAAATGTAGCTTTTGATCTGCTGAGCTTGTTGAACTTCAAAGTGTCAAGGAAAGCAGCCTTGCCTCTATGGGGGACAGTCATTAACAATGTGTCATTTGTCTGTATATGGGATAGTCATTAACCGGTAGAGTGCTGAATTATTTTTGATCACCAAAATTTGTTCACATGTCTTTGCCTTGTTACAATTTATGGGAGAGTGCCTCTGGGCACTCTCTGGGCACTCTCCCATAAATTATAACAAGGAAAATCCACACATATAAAATAATTTCTCTTAAAAGATAATATGGAGCACTTCGACTGAATATGTAGCCTTTAAGTTACAGTACCTACACTTCAGAGTTAAGCCCAAATATGGGCTTCCAGCACTCTACCAGTTAACAATGTGTCATTTTCTAGCACAGATGATATCAAAGTAAATGATAAGAAAATGATCAAAATGTAATCTCATATAGTGTCAAAGATTATACTTCATAATGATTCTCTGGATATGAATATTTATTTGCTTTAGACAAATGTTTCAAAAGACTGCTTACTTAAACCATTGGTTGTTTCTCAAGATTTTGAATACATAAAGGCAACCTTCAGTTTTTGAGATTTTTCTCATGGGTGAATGCAAGAAAATGTAAAATTTTGACTGAGTAGGCAAAGGTACCAACTGCTTAAAGCCACAGGTTTTTAGCTGCAAGTGAAAACTTACACCTTCTTGCAGTCACTCATAGATATTGGTTTCTACTCTAAAAACAATAGGTATTTTAATTATATGTGTTGTGGTGTTTTAGCAGTGCAGTACTTCAGTTCAGGGTTAATTGTTTTTGTTGGGTGAATTGTGGATGAATTATTGCTTTGTGTGAGGCATTTTGAAATATTCCCCATATCTCTTCACAGAATACAGTTGTACCCAAACTGAAAAAGTTAACTGTTATAGTGTTTATTACATTTTCTTTCAAATATTTATCCCTATTTAAAGACTAGCGAATGAAATGTATGTGCATGTCCTTGACAATAAATAGTTTGTCAGTATGAAGTCGGAATACTGAAGTGGGTGGAGAATGGGGGACTGGAATCAACGACCTGACGTGAGATTTTTTCCTGCATTTCACGAGTGCCAAAGGCACATGAGAAATACTGAAAAAACTTCACCAACTTCACCAAGGGTTGTAATTCCTGCCCCATTTTTAAAGAAAAATATCCACTTCAGCAGTCTGCCAACTTTCTTACTTGGTATTATTTATTTATTTATTTATTTACTGGCGTTTAAGGTCACATACTTATGTACCATGGCTAATCATGACCATGACAGTTTTATGGGTGGGGGAAGCCTGAGTACCCGGAGAGAACCAGCGAGCATCGACGAGCAACTGTCAGCTCCTCAACAATCTAACTCTTGTTCCAGCTCCGCTCAAGCAGGGTTACAGCAGTTGAAGACATGTGCACCATCAACTTGCTGTACGCCTTAGTACACAGCGTCATCGTGCCCCCATGTAGGCACCGAGATAAAGTGCCTTGCCCAAGGACACAATGCGTGTTGTCCCGGACGGGGATTGAACTCAGGACCCTCTAGCACAGAAGTCCAACAGTCTACCACTGAGCTACCACGCTCCCTTTTACTTGACACTGTTTTGTGTCAAAGCATTTCCCTCTTGTCATAACATCATGCAGATGCATTAAGTCCAATCAGATGCATTCTTGCACAACATTCTTTTGCATAATCTGGATACCATGCATTTATGTATCTATTGCATTTCCCAATGTCTGTATTATTGTCTCTCAAAAAGTTGAATGCACACAGCAATCGTGATATAAAATACGATAAGTTGGTTACAATTGGAAAAAATTATTTGTACTGGAATCATCAACTTGTTCAAGGTGAACGGGTAATCTTTTTGTTTGCTACATATTTTCTGAATTCTGCATGAAATACAACATTACAACACGTTGACTGTATTTGATTATAGATCACACTCTTTGTTCTGAAAGGAAATCTTTATGAAGGAGTTTGTAATTTTGCTGCGAACAGAAATTATTTCCAAATGAAACAAAATACTGCATTTTGATTGGCTTAGAGGTACAGTGCAACTTGAAATCCACAGTAGCTTTTTTTTACGCTGTGGTTAACCACAGTGTTAAAACAAGAATACACATACAATAGCAGGCTATTTGGCTAAAAAAAATACCCATTTTAAATTATAAATTCATACTTTCTGCTCGGTTAATTGTGAGAACAAAAATAAAAATACTGGAAATTTGATATTTATGTGCAATAAAATATTACAGATATGCATGTCTTTGGAACTGGCTCATTGATCCAGTTCCAATGACAACCATATTTGTCTGGTTTTATTAAGAAACTTACAAAGTACAAATTTTCTGTCACTTTTTACCCACAATGTAGGTTTAAGTATTAAGTACACCAAAATTCTTGGAAATAAATCTGTTATCCTTGTGTTTTCCAGGGTGTATGGGAGCTTAAACCAGTCTAGGAACTCATACACCCTTCAGCTTCGCCTCAGGGTATGTGAGTTCCCAAACCGGTGTAAATTTCCGTAACACCCTGGAAGACACAAGGATAATTAATATTGTTACTTTTATTAAAAAGCAATGATTACAAGAGATTTAATACGGTATTGATTTTGTGGTTACATGTAACATAAACAGTATAGAAACAGGATTTAATCCATGGAAATTGGGGAAAGGCATTAGGATCTTTGAGTATCACCCAAATCCAGGCCTGAAAATAAGCAGTCTGACATTTGCAAAATGAGGTCCCCAGAGAGTGAATTTGATGATGCTATCCCATACAGTGGGCCAATTTCCCTCTTTCTGTTTAGTTTTGAGACCCTGATTCAGATTGAGGTTCACAGAGGGTAAATTTAGTGATGCCACCCTGCTATGCAGGGTAGCATCACTAAATTCACCCTCTGGGGACCTCATTTTGCAGATGACAGTCTGCTTATTTTCTGTTATGCCCAAACCCAGCAAATCTGAGCAAACTCTTTAGTAATTCCAGACACACAAAACAGTTTATTGTGACTGGCAATTTGTCAGGAACCACAGATCGATTTAGGACCCTGGTATTGAGGTTTTTAAAGCAGCCTTGTCAACTCATGAGTTATATAAATTAAACCATATGAGTACAAAACTGTTTAGTGCCAACATTATAAGTTATTGTGATGAGATTGACAGTAACATGGTCTGAGGTTTGCGGCTCGGAGCATTTGTTCAATCGCGGCACAAGCCATCAATATTGTCATATGCTCTGAACTGCAAACCTCAGACCATGTTACTGTCAGTTCATCACAATAACGTATATGTTTCAATTAGACCCTTCCCATAGCCTCAAACCTACATCACAAAATCAACAAGGCACCTTTTAACAATCACAAGTTTAGTAAACAAACCTCTCGTGTACCCCACAACACCACTAGACAAGTAATCAATAAATTTGATAAAGGGTCGAGGTCACTTCAGCTTAGTTCAAATTGTAAGGATCACCTGACCCGATCTGCCCCATCCATTGCATTTTATTCTTATATGCATTTTTCTAGTATGGAAATAAAGGGGTTATATCGTAACAGGTAACATAGCATGGCGGTAACCCAGAGGAAAAAAGTGTGTTGTGATGCTTCTCCACCTTCTCTGTTTTACTATGACTGTCATGCTGCTTTACGTCTTAATGGAATTTCCTTCTGATTAAATGTCAACAACTAACACATGATCTCGCCGAAGACAGATCGCACATTAAATGTTGCTATTCATTTTGGCAGATATTCTTTTAAGATTGAAACAGTATGCCATTCTATTCATATGTGCATGCATTTCTTAACCTTGAAGTCGAGATAATTCTGAAAGATTATCAAGTCCTTCTGGTAAAACATGCGAGATGAGTAATTTAATAAAGTTATGTTGTATTACACTATCATAACCTGTAGTTTGTACACATATTTTACAGTTGACGTAACCCAAATGATCATTCGCACTTTACTTTCAGGCCTGATTTCTACCAGATTTATAGTGAGCCAATATTAATGAAACTTCTCATATGATCATTGGCCAGTATACATGTAAACACTGTTAGACTTTTAAGTTGGGACAGTATTTAACTGAATTATCTCCCCTTGAACTTAAGATTTATTTGTCCTATCCCGATCACCCCATTTTGTTCCTTTGTGTATTGCTCCAAGGTTTATGAACTAATTTGGATAAAACTTCACATACTTGATTTTTGAAAAGCACCCATAGCAAATTTTTAGATTGCAACATTTTTTATCTGAATTACCTTAACTTGAACATTTTTAGATTGATTTTTATTGTCCTGTGAGAGAAACATTGTGTAGGAAGTAAGTTCTAATTAATTCATTGCTGAAATTGATGCAGATATTTATATATTTATGCAATGTGAGAATCAATTGTTATACTTTGATGGTAATGTTTTGCAGCGATCAATAAAAACAAGGTTGTCTTTCAAAGGAAGAAGGACACCTTGTCTGTGGCAGACACAGCCTCATTAAAGTCTGTCCCTCAGGGAAGAGAAACAGAAGCTGTAAAGGTTATACGAAGAAGTAAAATTCCAGGTAGATTATACACAGTGTGCCAAGACTAACTGACATCTGCCGTGTTTGTGTAATTAACACCATTGACTAATGATGGTCCACAGCTTTGTGTTTATGGTCTCCAAGGACATATCTTGGCTTTCTGTAAATGTTTTATAGAACACATATGTCCAGCAAAGCATATGTAGACAATGGATTACCTCTAAAACACAAAAATCTTGGTGGAATGTAGTGGGGGGGGGGGGGGAGGGGTTGTGACCACCCACCCCCAATAATTTTCCAGTGAGGACATTTTTGGCAAGACTGGAGTCTGAGATATCAATTCTCTTTTGCTTGTAATCATGTTCAGTAAATGCTGTCTTGAGAGACCACTGTGACCTTGTACCATTTGGTTGTTTTGCTCTATAATGGACCTATCATGAGAAACCACCTGTTTTGAGAGACCACTTTTACATAGTGAAAAGGGTGGTCTCTCAAGACAGGTTCTACTGTACTTTGTTAAAAGAATAGATTTGATACTTGGAATTGTGTTACACACGCAGTCAGTCATACAAATGTAGGTCTGTAGTTCCGATTTGGGCTGTTGGGGAGCCAGCATAACCAATTTAGATTATCGGTACAATATGTGGCAAATGAATAAGAATTTGCATCATGACTACTACAGTGGAATCCTGTTAATTGAATAGCCACTTTGTCAATAAAAAATTTCAGTTAACAGGAGTATTCAATTTATTTATTTATTAGCTCACCTGACTGAAAGTCAGGGTGAGCTTTTCTTATCACTCTTCGTCCATCGTCCTTTGTCTGTCATCCGTCGTCTGTCGTCCTGCGTGAAGGTGGTGTTTGAGCCTTTTTCTCCTAAACCGCTGGCCACATTTTAATTAAATTTCATGTAAGTAGTGGTTATATAGGGGCATTTTGATTTTTATGCAAATTAGGTTTCGGCTAACATTGAGCAGAGGAGTGGGGGAAAAATGGCCAAATTTTTTAAAAATCTTCTTCTAATGAACCACCAGTAGCAGAGACTTGATATGTGGTATACAGAGTCCTTTTGAGGTTTAGAGTCAAGTTTGTTCAAGAGAAGTTTGTCGGGCATTATTTGCCTTCGTTATGGGATGGGCAAAAATTTTTGCCACGCCTAAAATTTCTATTTTCAGAACCGTGAGGTCGATTTGAACCAAATTTGATATGAGATGATATTGGGTCATAAGTAGTTTATTGAAGCAAAAAAATTTTTTCTCATTGCCCCGTGGGAACCTCGGGAGCTAAAAATAGGAAAAACCTTAAAACTGCCATATCTCCAAAACTACATGGCACAGAGAATTCTTATTTTGTATAAAGCTTACTTTTATCCAGTAGAATAGAATGGTTAAGAAAAAAATCCCTATCGGTTTGATCACAAGGTACTTTTATCAGGACTTTGAAAAAGTGCTGAGTCAGCACTTTTTAACATTGTAGGCAATGGGAAAAACATTAAAAAATCTTCTTCTCCAGATCCAGCAGGCAGAATCTTTTGATATTTGGTATGCAACATTGTAAGGTGCATCTCATTCAAGTTTGTTCAAATCGGGCCCCCTGGGTTCATATTTGGACTCAGTATAGGAGCCCGATTTTGAACTTAGTGCATTTCAGGCAAATTTCTTCAAATATCTTCTCCAGATCCAGCAGACAGAATCTTTTCATATTTGGTATGCAACATTGTGGGTGGATCTGATTCAAGTTTGTTCAAATCGGCCCCCTGGGTTTATATTTGGGCTCAGTATAGAAGCCTGAATTCGAACTTAGTGCATTTCAGGCAAATTTCTTCAAAAATCTTCTTCTCCAGATCCAGCAGGAAGAATCTTTTGATATTTGGTATGCAACATTGTGGGGTGGATCTGATTCAAGTTTGTTCAAATCGGCCTCCTGGGTTTATATTTGGGCTCAGTATAGGAGCCCAAATTTGAACTTAGTGCATTTCAGGCAAATTTTTTCAAAAATCTTCTTCTCCAGATCCAGCAGGCAGAATCTTTTGATATTTGGTATGCAACATTGTGTGGTGGATCTGATTCAAGTTTGTTCAAATCGGCTCCCTAGATTCATATTTGGGCTCACTATAGAAGCTCGAATTCGAACTTAGTGCATTTCAGGCAAATTTCTTCAAAAATCTTCTTCTCCAGATCCAGCAGGCAGAATCTTTTGATATTTGGTATGCAACATTGTGGGGTGGATCTGATTCAAGTTTGTTCAAATCGGCTCCCTGGATTCATATTTGGACTCACTATAGAAACCCAAATTCGAACTTAGTGAATTTCAGGCAAATTTCTTCAAAAATCTTCTTCTCCAGACCCAGCAGGCAGAATCTTTTGATATTTGGTATACAACATTATGGGGAGGATCTGATTCAAGTTTGTTCAAATCGTCCCCCTGGGTTTATATTTGGGTTCAGTGTAGGAGCCCAAATTTGAACTTGGTGCATTTCAGGCAAATTTCTTTGAAAATCAGTGCATTTCAGGCAAATTTCTTTGAAAATCTTCTTCTCAAGATCCAGCAGGCAGAATCTTTTGATATTGGGTATGCACCATGCTTAAGGGGGGGTGGGGGGGGGGGGGGGGAGATTCAAGTTTGTTCAAGCCAAGTCCCTGTGTTCATATTTGGGCTCACTGTGGTAGCCCAAATTGTAACTTCGTTCAAAATGAGGAATTTTCTTTAAAAATCTTCTTCTTCAGATCCAGCAGTCAGAATGTTTTGATAATTGGTGTGCAGCATCCTTAGGGGGGTGAGATTCAAGTTTGTTAAAGCCAAGTCCCTGGATTCGTATATGGGCTCCCTGTGGGAGCTCGAATTATAACTTAGTTCAATATGAGGAATATTCTTTAAAAATCTTCTTTTTTTTAAGATCCACTGGTCAGAATCTTTGGATATTTGGTATAAGCTTTTCTTAGGAGGAGCAGATGCAACTTGTTGAAATCAATTCTCTAGGTTGATATTTAGGCTGCCATGTCAGGTGTGCGCCCTCAGGCCCCTTGGGGCCTCTTGTTATAATTTATGGAGAGTACCTATATGCACTTTCCCATAAATTGTAACAGGTCAAAGGCATGTGAATAAATTTTGATGACCAAAAATAATTCAACACACTACCAGTTAAGATAGAGCTGCAAAATCCCTGCAACTAGTAGAGTGCTGAATTGTTTTTGATCATCAGAATTTGTTCACATGTCTTTGTCTTGTTACAATTTATGTGAGAGTGCCTATTGGCACTCTCCCATGAATTGTAACAAGACAAACCCCTGGTGATGAAATACTTTAACTTCAAAGATAATAAGAAACATGTCCACAGAAAATGAAGCCTTTATTAAGTTGAGGTACCTGCCCTTCAGAATAGAGACCAAATATGGACTTCAAGCACTCACCAGTTAATAAACTTGTTGACAGAATATGATCACCAACTAGTCTTTTGATTTTGAGTTGAGCTATCGCACCTGCAATTTTTACTTTTTATGAGTAGACAATGGTGAGCCTTGGTTCCACCTAGCAAGCGATTAACCCTTGATTAACTTATTATTTAACTAATTGGCTGCATGTGCTTTTGTTGACATTTTTTTAAGAATTGGGTGAAAAAAATAAAAATTTTGTAAAGGGTTAAAATCTATCCATCAGAAATAGGCCAAATAATAGAATGCATGCACGAAAATGTGACCAATACACCATGAATTATGCCAGAACTCAACAATAGCATGCTTCACTTCAAATATTAGCAAGTAGTATTGTGTGCCTCCAATTTTCAACATCAAAAGACTGATCAAATGAGAGTTCCTCTTAGAAACCTGGGGAAGTGGTTCAGTGCTTGATTACTGTGGTAAACTCATTTTGTTTTGCTGCTATAATAGCACCTGTTAATCATTGCTCGGGATGTGAGCCTTCAATAATGAGCAGTATTGATACAAATGATTGATTAAACTTGACTTTATATTCCTGTTTTACAGTCATGATATAGCCATGTATGCTTAATTTGACAATACATAAAGAATTCATCCAGAAGTTGTAAACAAAGCAAACCAAGGGTGATTTGGCATTTGGCATAGTATAGCATAATTTGCTGTAATTTCAAATTCTGCAAATCATAAGTGGATGGGTTGAGATAGATTCCCATTAAATAC
The DNA here is from genome assembly GCA_031216915.1 of Pictodentalium vernedei. Lineage (NCBI taxonomy): Eukaryota > Metazoa > Mollusca > Scaphopoda > Dentaliida > Dentaliidae > Pictodentalium > Pictodentalium vernedei. Next base: position 197,995,101 of record CM062289.1, read on the forward strand.
ACATGAGAAGTTGTATAACTGAAGTAAAATGCAGAATTTTCAGACAGAATTATTGATTTTATACTCTTGGATGCAAATTATTATATAAAAAAAAACTTTCTATGCATTGTAAATGATGATCTAATTGTCATATTTCTGTCTAGCACAAAGCACAAATAAATATATGTGAGTTGGAGAAAAATATTTTGCTTTTTGATGCATAATGATGATTTTAAAAAATCAGGGTATTGCTTGTTCACCATTTCTCCGCTGAATTAACTAGAAGAGTGTATGATTCTTTTCGTTGAATAGAATATGTTCTTAAATAATTGTTTTGTTGAAATTTATCACTCACCAATGAAATGTAACAAAACAAATTTACAAAAGAGTTTATGTATAGAGATTAGGGAGCACGGTGGCTCAGTGGCAGACTGTTGGACTTCTATGCTAGAGGTCCTAAGTTCAATCCCCATCCCGGGACAACCCGCATTGTGTCCTTGGGCAAGGCACTTTGTCCCAGTTGCCTACATGGGGGAACGATGACCCCGTGCACTAAGGTGTACTGCACGTCGATGGTGCACATGTCTTCAACCACTGTAACCCTGCTTGAGCCGAGCTTGAACAGAGTTAGAATGTTGAGGAGCTAACAGTTGCTCATCGATGCTTGGTGGTTCTCTCCGGGTACTCCGGCTTCCTCCACCCGTAAAACTGTCATGGTCACAAATAGGCATTGTGCATAAGTATGTGACCTTAAACACCAATAAATAAATAAATGTAGAGATTCTATTCCAACAGTGTGTTATGTCACAGCATTTTACTGCCAAAAATTAAAAAAAAATAACCTGATTTTAGTATAATTATTAAGGATATCATGGTTGTGGAAGACTTATTGTAGAAAATCAGTGGAACTTGGTTCATTGAATAGCCAATTTACTAATTAAAACTTTTCACTTAACAGAAATATTCAATTAACTGATAGAGTGCTTCATTATTTTTCGTCCTGAAAATTTCTTTGTGGGTCTTTTCCTTGTTACAATTTATGGGAGAATGCCTCCAGGCACTCTTCCATAAAATGTAACAAGACAAACCCTCACAGATAAAATAATATCACTTCAAAAGATAATATGAAGCATATCCACAGAATACAAAATCTTTGAAAACTGCGGTTTCAGCACTTCAAAATAAAGCCCAAATTTGGGCTTCCAGCAACTTACCAGTTAATAGAAATTTGGTTATTTTCCTGTATTCAGGTGATAAACCCACTAGTATATCTTGTTTGTCTGAGCTGATGGAGCTCGGTCAAACAAGATATAATAGATTATTTATTTATTGAGGTTTAATGACACTTTAATAGCCAAGGTCATATCGTGTCGGTGACAGTTTTACGAGTGGAGGAAGGTGGAGTACCCTGAGAGAACCACCAAGCAACGACGAGCAGCTGCCAGCTCCCCAACATCGTAACTCTGTACTGCAGCACAAGCAGGGTTAGATTGGTTGAAGACATGCGCACCATCGACGTGCAGTACATCTTGCCCTCATGTGGACAATCAGGGTTCAGTGCCTTGCCCTAGGACACAATGCGGGAGTCTGAATCGATTGCTCAGATTGTCACCATCCAAGGACTAACCTGGCTCAATGTTGCTTAACTTCGATGATCTGACGAGAACTGGTTACCGCGACACCACCCTCAAGGTTTTAACCAACGATTTCTTGAGGTAAATTTCCAAAAGATTTTCATCAAATCAGCTATGATTAGATTTGATAAAAGTGTTTTAAAAAATACTCAGCAGGTTAAAAGTTAATTGTGTAGTTCAGGGTTAGTTTAACCCTTTACCTAACGTAATGGCCAAAACCGGCCAGCGCTATTCTAAAAATCGCCAATTAATTTTCATTATATTTTTCATTTTTTGTTTCAAAAACATAGGTTATGACCCCTCGTTGGAACGAGCTCGTCGAGCTCGTTCCAATGAGGGGTCATAACCTATGTTTTTGAGACAAAAAATGAAAAAAATTAGTTATTCAAGAATTTTTTTTTGCAAGTGTCGTCTGCTTTTCAGGTTAGGTAAAGGGTTAAAACCTTAAAAATCATAGCACTTGAAATTTTGTTGATCATGCTGTTTAAAACCTTTGAAATTTTGATGGAATAATTGAGGGTCATTAAAAATAGTCATTGATTTTTTAAATAATATCATGCCAATATCTTAAAACACTCTAGAAGTCCAAGAATATAGAAATAGAGTGGTACCACTTAACTGGATATCTCTTAATTGAATAATCCTGTTAATTGAATATTACTTTCAACCAAACACTAAACCATTTACCATACCTTCAGTACAAATTTGACCTATTAATTGCATATAGCTCATAGAGGAAACTCTTGTTAACTAAATAAAACACCTTGTGATATGTCAAGAAAACAGCCATTGTGTATAAGCTTATTTGGCCTCAGTACAAATACAGACATTTAATCTATTGTATCTTGTTTGACAGAACTCTCAAAACTCTGTCAAACAAGATATATAGAGGGTATCTAGTGTCTTTTGAGTGGATACCGAAAATTATCTCATGTGTGGCCGAGACAAATGTTTATTTTTTGCAATAGACTCATTTGTTATAATATGTTTACCAGATGTTCATAAGAATTTCAGATTTTTCATGTTGCAGCCATTGGAGCTACTGCAGGTAGTTTGATGTTTCAATTGCATCACAAATCAGAAATGCAAATATGCAGATAATCGTAGTGTTCTTTGTGCACAAATGACACAATCTAGTTTGATTTTATATTAGATTTCCTCAGCTCTTCACACAACTTTCCTATGTGCTCAACTCATCAGGACCCTGGGAAGTGGGTTTACTTTGATAATAGGTTCTGTTTTACTGATAAAATGACTTTAAACACCAATAAATAACAATAATAATCACCTGTTTTCATGAAAACATATCTGCATTGACTATCCAATGCCTCAGTTGATTGTGAATGAAATTTAGAAAAAGTGTCATTGGTGAGTCCTCATATTTCATGTCTCTAAAAATGCCAAAATCGATACTGAACCCAAAATTACAATACCACTCATCTCTACTTTCTGCAATGATTTTAAGTTGGTTCAACTTGAACTTACATTGATTTAATGTAGATTTCTATTTGAGAGTCTTGTGCATGCAACTCATACATTTGTGATCGGATTTTGATGAATCTTCTCAAACATGACCACTAACAACGGTCTATGCACATATTCCAGAATTTTAAGTCTGTATTACTTTTAACTAAGTTATCTCTTCTTGAACTTTTATTTAGTATAGATGTCTGTCAGAAATTATGCATGTAACTCATCATACATAGATGATTTGATTGTGATGAAAGTTTTTATACATGATGTTTTGCAATTGAACATATGTAAAAATTCCAGATTTTGAAGCCACATCCCACATCCGGGAGGTGAAGCAGTACTTGTTTACTGTGGTAAACAAGCTCTGTTTTTCTGGTAAAATAGGACCCTGTCACTAATGCTTGAGGTGGAAGTCCTCTAAAATGGGTATAAATGATTGACTAAACTTGACTTTATCTCCAAGTTGAGGTCACAATTAGCCATAGACCTTTATCCAATGCAGGCGATATCAAAATTTATTATTTTAAATATCATTTTTTTAAAAATATTTCGAAGAATTTCAACAAAACCATATCATGGGACCCCTCATTGGAACAAGCTCAACGAGCTCGTTCCAAAGGGGGGGGGGGGAGGGTCACATGATATGGTTTTGTTAAAATTTTTCGAAAAATAATATTTTTCAGGTGCAACAATTTTGACTACGTGAAATTAGATTTAGTATAATTGTTTATGAAATTTTTAGGTGCCTAACTTCATCATTTATGAACTGTTTTTGATGAAACTTCTTGGACAAGCATGCAAACCTTCACTTATTCCAAAATTTTGAAGCTCCAAATTCAGAGATGTACTCTAGAAAGCCAAAGGTTGGAGAATTAATCACCTTCAATGATAGTTCTGTTTTATGTTAAAATGCTAAAGAAATGGCAGTATAAGGGTGAATAATATATAAATGGATTAGTAAAATGATCGCTGACATATTAGTTAAAGAGACAAACACTCTCCATGTAGCTGAAAAATCCCTTCATGGTTTTCAAGAAGAGTAAAGCCACAGAGTCATCACTACATAAAAATGAAAAAATGTCAAACAATACTGTACAGGCTTGTAAAGCCTTGACAAACTGGAGATTTTTACACATTTTATCCTCCCTTTGACAGGCTCCATCCTATAGCTTTGCAGCTTTTTCTAGGCATGTGTTGACTGCCTATACGGACAACCAGACTTGTCTAGAAACAACTGCCAAGGTACTTGAAATGTAACTTCCAAGTTAACCTAAAGTCTTCATGTTGAGGCACCTGTTTTGTCCCATTAAAAGGTGATCAGAGATAGAATTTGGTCTTTATTGGTTTTTCATTGCTTAGTGAAGATTAAAAATTGCTTGTGACATATTAGTAAAATATCAGATTTCCAATTTTGAGACCTCAAAACTTAATTATCATTTTTTTCTGTTTTTTTTATAGGTCGACCAAGTCATCATGACCCAGATGCCCAACAAGAAGCTGGTTATGCTGCAAGGCAAAGGGGATACTATGGCAGCAATGCATTCAATCCAAGACGCTTTTTTCAAGGATCTGTTCCACATCGGAAGTTTCCTGGGCCTTTTGGAAATACCTCAAAAAATGCATATCTCAACAAATCAGAGGGCACACAAAATAAACCTAAGGTAGTATCTATTATTCGTAATGGTCCCAAGCCAAGAAGTTCAGTGAAAATTTTACTCAACAGAAGAAGTGTGCAGTCTTTCGAACAGTTAGTGTCTGACATTTCTGAAGCTTTTGGTCTGAAATGGCGAAATAATAAAGTTAATAAATTGTATACCACAAGAGGTCGAGAAGTTCAGAGTATATCAGACTTTTTTCGAGAGGATGATGTGTTTATTGCAGTTGGAAGTGAATCTTTCACAGAGAAAAATATCCATGACATTATTGAGGAAATTTATCCTGACAGTCCATACTCTAAGAGTCTCATTAAGGAATGGGATAGACATAATAAACGTAGGAAAGTTCATGCAGGTCCTCCACAAGCAGCTAATAAAGAATATGATGATCTAAAAAGAGATAGTGGATTTGCTGAAGGAGATGACAGCAATAAAGACCCTGATTCCACTTATGTTACCCCACGGAATAGGGGCAGTGAAACTCATCGTAGCAAACATAGTAAGCATGGAGTACATAAGGAGGTGGAAAATGCTGACATACAAGTAGACAAAGACAGGGACATAGCAGCTAAAGATGACAAGGAGAAAACAAAAAAACGCCAACAAAAAGTGTTGGAATCTGAAAAAAGGGCATTGGACGAAGAGAAGCGAAGGCGAGGATTAGTACCTTTGAAACCTATTAATGATCCCTTCCAGAAACAAAAAGAGCAACAAGAAAAAGAGAGACTTGAGGAGCTTCAGAAAGTTCAAGAAGCTGAGAAAAAGAAAAAAGAAGAAGAAGAGAAGAAGAAAAAAGAACAAGAAGAAAGAGAAAAAGCAGTCCAGGCTGCTCGAGATCGTCAAGAAGCTGCTGAGAAGGCAGAGTTAGAAGAAATAGAAAAACTGAAGGAAGAAACTGAAGAGAAAGAAAACCAGGATGAAGAAAAGAAAGAGAAAGAGAAGTCCAAAGAACCACTAGTTGTACCAAAAATTAACGAGAAAGAAAAGGATAAAGAAAATGAAAAACCAGTCAGGAAAAAACGAGACAAAACTAAACTCGTAAGAAAATCAAAGCTTGAGAGACAAGTTAGCACTGATGAGGAAGTAATTTCAAGGTTTGATCTTGGAAGGACTTTAGGTGATGGCAATTTTGCCATTGTCAGACAAGCCAAAATGAAATCAACGAATATGGAGTATGCTCTGAAAATAATTGATAAACCAAAACTGAGAGGAAAAGAGCATATGGTTGAGAATGAGATAGAAATTATGAAAGACTGTAATCATATGAACATTGTGAAATTGTATGAGGAATATGAAACTAGTGATAAAATTTACCTTCTCATGGAGATTGTCAAGGTCAGTATCAATACATTTGCCTTCTATCCATAGAAACTTCATTTCTGATCATCTGAATACATTTATAATTTGTCTCAATAATGCAGTGTGTCCCACTTATTCGAATAGTGGTTTATAAGATAAAACTCTGCCATGACATGAAGTGTTATTAACTGGTTGAATATTAGTAGCCACAATCAGGGCTCTACTGAAAAGTGCTTAAAACCACTTTAGTAGCTTTACAATATATGCAGTAGCCCATTCTTTGTTCAGAAGGAGAAAAAAAAAATGTTTACGTAAAATTTTTTGGATTAGAATTCAACACCTAGTTTTGAAATTTTTTTTGCACAACTAAGGCTTCCCTTAATTGTAGCATGGTATCTTTGAAAAAAAGAACTGCAGTGGCACCCTGTTAATTGAATATCCACTTTGCCAATGAAAATTATTCAATTAATAGGAGAATTCAATTAACAGGGATTGTGTCAGTTTCCTGTATTCTAGAGATAAACTTAGCATTTATTCTATTATATCTTGTTTGACAGAGCTCTGTGAGCTCTGTCAAACAAGATATATTAGATTAAATGCCTGTATTTGATGTACTGAGGCCAAATTGGTCTATAAACAAAGGAAAACTGGGGAGAGTCAGAGTAATTTCTTGACAGGTTAGAAGATTTTTTATTCAATTAACAGGAGTTTACTCTATAACCTATATTCAATTAACAGCTCAAATTTCTACTGGAGGTATGGTAAATGGTTTTGTGTTGGGAAATTATATTCAATTAACAGGGCTATTCTGTTTAGAGATATCCAGTTAAGTGGGCACCACTGTGCTTGTATTACAAATCACCTTTAAAAAATAATTTAGTACAAAACCAACTAAACTCTAGTAAATAAAGAAACAAATATTTTAAAATAAGATATCATTGTTTCAAACCAAAACACCATCCTAACTTCAGAACATATTGAATTGAAAATGTTTTCCATCAAACATTAAAACACACTACCTAAACCCTTTACCTAATAAATCGACTACATCTGTGTGCATAATTTATAAATTGAGTATTTGAAAATTTTAACAAAACCATATCAAGTGACCCCCTCTTTGGAATGAGCTTGCCGAGCTAATATGATATGGTTTTGTTGAACTTTTATAAAAAATTTAAGAAATAATATTTAAAATAATAAATTTTGATGTTTTCTGCGTTAGGTAAAGGGTTAAACCCTCCAGTGTAAGTATTGTATCCATATTATATATTGTTTGACCCAGCTCGGTCAAACAGGATAGAAAGATTATAGAGGATATCTAGTGTTTTTGAGTGGATACCGAAAATTATCTCATAAGTGGCTGAGTCAAATGTTTATTATTAACAATTTATCTCGGTCATGAGTGAGATAATTTTTGGTATCCACTCAAAAACGCAACTTTTAGCTTAACTTGACAAAGTCAAGATAAGCTATTGCCATCACAAGTGTGGAAGTCTGTGAGTCTGTTAGTCTGTGAGTCTGTTCACATTTTCCTTTAGCACCGGCTACACCCCGTAGTTCTTGTTTGATCATCAGGAAATTTCATATGCAAGTTTGGGGTCATGTTTATATGAGAACGTCTCCTTTTCGTCGCGATAGGGCAACCGGTATGGCTGCCCGAGCCGAAAACCCCAAAACCATTAGCACAGTCTACACAGCTCGTATTTATGAAGGGATTTCATTGTAACTTTGTAGGATGACTCTGTATAATGCCTTGGTGAGATGAGAACGTCCCCTTTTGGTCATGATCTGTCAACCGTGATGGCTGCCAGAGCCCGAAACCCAAAAACTTTTAGCACAGTTTGCAGGTCATATTTAATATGGAGGGATTTCATTGTATCTTGCTAGGATGACTCCACATGATGTCTAGATGAGAACTTCCCCATTTGGTCGTGATCTGTCAACCATGACGACTGCCCGAGCCCAAAACCTGAAAACCTTTAGCATAGTCTACAGGTCATGTTTATGGAGGGATTTCATTGTAACTTGGTAGGTTGACTTCATATAATGTCTGGATGAGAACGTCCCCTTTTCGACGTGATTGGGCAACTGTGATGGCTACAGGGGCTCGAAGCCCAAAAACCTTTAGCACAGTCTGCAGGTCATATTTATGAAGGGATTTCATTGTAACTTGGTAGGATGACTCCAAATAATGTCTAGATGAGAACATCCCCTTTTGATCGCGATCATTCAGCCTTGATGGCTGCCCGAGCCCAAAAACCTTTAGCATAGTCTATAGGTCATATTTATGGAGGGATTTCATTGTAACTTGTTAGGTTGACTCCATATAATGCCTAGATGATGACATCCCCTTTTGGTCATGATTGGTCAACCTTGATGGCTACAGGTGTCCGAAGCCCGAAAACCTTGAGCACAGTCTACAGGTCATATTTATGAAGGGATTTCATTGTAACTTTGTAGGATCACTCCAGATGATGCCCGGATGAGAATGTCCCCTTTTGGTTGCGATCATTCAACCATGATGGCTGCCCGAGCCCGAAGCCTGAAAACCTTTAGCACAGTCTACAGGTCATATTTATGAAGGGATTTTTTTGTAACCTGATAGGTTGACTTCATATAATGTCTAGATGAGAATGTCCCCTTTTGGACGTTATTGGGCAACTGTGATGGCTACAGGGGCCCCGAAGCCTGAAAACCTTTAGCACAGTCTATCGGTCATATTTATGAAGGGATTTCATTGTAACTTGGTAGGATGACTCCAAATAATGACTAGATGAGAACGTCCCCTTTTGGTCGCGATCATTCAGCCTTTAGCATAGTCTATAGGTCGTATTTATGGAAGGATTTCATTTCGTGATTCGTCAACTCTGACGGCTGCAGGTGCCCGAAGCCCGAAAACCTTGAGCACAGTCTACAGGTCATATTTATGAAGGGATTTCATTGTTACTTTGTAGGATCACTCCAGATGATGCCCAGATGAGAATGTCCCCTTTTGGTTGCGATCATTCAACCATGATGGCTGCCCGAGCCCGAAGCCCAAAAACCTTTAGCACAGTCTTCAGGTCATATTTATGAAGGGATTTCATTGTAACTTGGTAGGTTGACTTCTATAATGTCTAGATGAGAACATCCACTTTTGGACACGATTGGGCAACTGTGATGGCTACAGGGGTCCGAAGCCCTAAAATCTCCAAATACTGTCTAGATGAGAACATCCCCTTTTAGTTGCAATCATTCAGCCTTGATGGCTGCCGAGCCCAAAAACCTTTAGCATAGTCTATAGGTCATATTTATAGTAGGATTTCATTGTAACTTGTTAGGTTGACTCGATATAATGCCTAGATGATGACATCCCCTTTTGGTCATGAATGGTCAACTGTGACAGCTACAGGGGCCCGAAGCCCAAAAACCTTTAGCACAGTCTACAGGTCATATTTATGAAGGGCTTCCATTGTAACTTGGTAGGTTGACGTCATTTAATGTCTAGATGAGAACGTCCCCTTTTGGACGCAATAGGACAACTGTGATGGCTACAGGGGCCCGAAGCCCTAAAACCTTGAGCACATTCTACAGGTCATATTTATGAAGGAATTTCATTGTAACTTGGTAGGATGACTCCAAATAATGTCTAGAAGAGAACGTCCCCTTTTGGTCGCGATTATTCAGCCTTGATGGCTGCCCAAGCCCAAAACCCAAAAACCTTTAGCATAGTCTATAGAACGTATTTATGGAAGGATTTCATTGTAACTTGTTAGGTTGACTTCATATAATGCCTAGATGATGACATCCTCTTTTGGTCGTGATTGGTTAACTGTGACGGCATCAGGGGCCCAAAAACTTTGAGCACAGTCTACAGGTCAAAAATATGAAGGGATTTCATTGTAACTTTGTAGGATCACTCCAGATTATGCCCAGATGACAACGCCCCCCCCCCCCCCCCCCCTTTTGGTCGCGATCATTCTACCATGATGGCTTCTTGAGCCCAAAAAACTTTAGTACAGACTACAGGTCGTATTTGTGAAGGGATTTCATTGTAACTTAGTAGAATGACTGAGTATAATGTTGAGATGAGGACGTCCCCTTTTAGTTGCAATCGGTGTACCATCATGGCTACACAGGCCTGAAGCCCGAAAACCTTTAGCACAGTCTACAGGCCATATTTATGAAGGGATTTCAATGTAACGTGATAGGATGACTCGTTTTGGAATAATTTCACTGTAACTTGGCAACTTTCGTTCACATATGTTAACTGTGAGGGCTACATACATTAACTGTGAGGTCATATTAACCCACCCCTCAGCTCTTTAGTGCAGTGTACACATATTATTTTTATTAAAAACATAGCATACAGGGAACAGAAATTAACATATTCCCAATTATTAACTCACCTGACTGAAAGTCAGGGTGAGCTATTCTGATCACTTTTTGTTCGTCGTCTGTCATCCGTTGTACGTCGTGAAGGTGGTGTTTGGGTCATTTTCTCCCAAGCCACTGGCTGCAGTTCAATGGAAATTCACATGAGTAGCGGTTACATAGGGTCATTTGGGTTTTTCTTCAAATTGGGTTTCTGCTCATATTGTGGAGGGGAGTGGGGCCAAAATGCACAAAATTTTAAAAAATCTTCTCATGAACCAGCCGTAGCAGAGACTTGATATTTGGTATGCAGCTTCCAGTTGAGGTGTAGACTCAATTTTGTTCAAGAGAAGTTTGACGGGCAATATTTGCCTTTGTTCTGAGAGAGGCAAGAATTTTTGCCCCACCCAGAATTTCTATTTTCTGAACTGAGAGGCCAATTTGAACCAAATTTAATATGAGGTATTATTGGTTATAAGTACTTGATTTATGCCAAAAAATTGCAACCTGTGGGAAACTCAGGAGCCAAAAATAGAAAAAAAACCAGAAAACGTCTCCAAAACTGCACGGCACTGAGAATTTTTATTTGGTGTGAGGCTTCCTTGGGACCAACAGAAAGGAATGGTAAAAAAAAATTGCCATTGGTTTTGTCATAAGGTACTTTTTCGGGACTTTGAAAAAATGCTGAGTCAGCATTTTTTAACACTGTGGGCAATGGGAAAAAATTAAAGAATTGTTTGCTTCCAAACCTCTGCTCCAAAAGCTTTCATATTTTACATATAACATCTTTGGAACATTGATTCACATATTTGTTGAAATCAAATCTCTCGGTCCATACTTGGGTTCCCTATGGGAGCCCAAATGTTCAAATTAGTGCAGTACGGGGAATATTCTTTAAAAATCTTCTTCTTCAGATCTACCAATAAGAATCTTTTGATATTTGGTATGCAGCATGCTTAGGGGGTGAGATTCAAGTTTGTTCAAGCCAAGTCCCTGGGTTCATATTTACACTGAAAATTTGGGGTCCGGGTGGGACTTAGAAATTTTGGACCAAAATCCGTAAATGAGTTTTTTTTGTTTTTTATGTGTTTTGGTCAATTTTAAGAAGAAAAAAAATTTTGGTCTGAAAATATTTTGTTGGGGACTTCGAAGAAAATTTCCGAACAAAAAAAAAATCTGTTTTTTATGCGTTTAGTGATTCTTTGCAAGGCGCCATTTTGATTGATACAGTGGAATTCTGTTAATTGAATAGTCACTTTGCCAATGAAAATTATTCAATTAACAGGAGTATTCAATTGATAGGGATTGTGTCACTGTCCTGTATTCTAGAGATAAACGTAGCATTTATGCTATTATATCTTGTTTGACAGAGCTCCATGATTAATGGCTGTATTGGATGTACTGGGGTCAAATAGGTCTATAAACAAAGGAAAACTGGGGACAGTCAGGGTAATTTCAGTTATAGTAGAATAATGAATTGGGATTACATCATGCATAGGGCAAAAATGCAACACCATGATGTCATGATCTTCATTCATAAAAAAATCAGTTACAAGTCAAGAAAAGAAGGGCTATTGTAAGATAAATTGGTTATTACCACCCTGTGTGTTTCTGAGATGGTATATTGAAGTCTTGACTTCCCCTCTTGACTTCAATACACCAACTCAGAAACCCACATGGTGATGATAAACTATATGTATTCGTGTTGGGTAAATTGATTAAAACGAAGACCGTAATTATAATTATATACATTGGCATGGCGGGGGTTCGAACCCACGCCGAGAGAGTTTCCTTAAGCACCAACTGCCTAGCGAAACTATACTGAACCACGCACACCGCTCGGCCACCGACAGACCCCTTAAAGAGAATGCTAGTTAACCAAGTATATATGAGGCCAGTACAGAACACACGGAATACTCAATTATTTAATTATTCATCAGATAGTTGCATCTAAGCACTTAATTCTACGAACTGCACCTCAGAAGAAATCAGCGACAGTACTTGTCTTTTTCAAATTTCTCGGATGCCATAGAATTAAGAAAGCGTCTTATGGTGCCGAAGGAAACTCTCTCGGCGTGGGTTCGAACCCCCTCCATGCCAATGTAAACAAAACCAGCATCCTTTCTTAATTCTATGGCATCCGAGAAATTTGAAAAAGATATCTCCATGTCAGTATTAGTAGAGTAACACAGATCTATGCCTAATTCAGGCTCGTATTTGTTTGAAGGCATTTTCAGTTCTTCAAAGCATTTAAAAGAAAATAAAAATGACTGACCTCCAATTTTGGATGGCAAAAAGTTCCAAGATGGCTACCAGTTTTTCAAAGCAAAATATATTTTAGTTATAGCAACTGTTTAAGAACTCTTGCATTAGTCAAGTTTGGTATCATTCGCTGTAGAAGTCTCGACTCAAAAGTATTATATATAATGTGACAAATACTGGTCATCAGCTGCCTTGGAAATTTCAGAAAAACCTAGAAAGAGAGGAGTATTTGTCATTATGCATTTCCTCAGTTTTTGACAATGTGCCAGATTTTCTTTCCCAGAAACAATGAAAAGAGATTTGCAAAGTGATACCCATTGATTTGACATTAATTCTATTGAAAATAAACATATAAAAATGATTAAAGGAATGGTTTAGTCTCGGGTTTTCTTCCTGTGATAGTCTGAGTATCACAGGGGGTACCATGCCTAAAAGACATGTAAAGCATTTTGTTGTCAGTCCAGTGGCCTGTGCACACACTTATTGATTTTGTCATCCTTTTTTCTGATCTCATCAGGAGGACATCGCCCCTATGCCAAAAAGCATCAAGATTTCACGATGGCATAACAGTAGACAATATTGTAGCAGAATAGATAACCTTGCTTTAATAGGTTTATATTCCCACAGGAACCCCGGGAAGTGAAGCTGTGCCTGTTCACTGCAGTAAACAGGCTCTGTTTTATTGGTAAAATAGGACCCAGTCACCAATGCTTGGAAGGTGCAAACCCTCTCTAAAATGAGCAACATGGCTTATTAACACTCACTCACCTCTGGTCTTGAGTTGATACTCATGTTGTCATCATGATTAGCCATTGTGCAAATGTATGTGACCTTAAACACCAATAAATAAATAAATAAAATAAATAGGTTTATATGGTTTTCTCTGAGACTAGAGGTGGGATTTTTAATAATATATCGAATATCCAAAAATGCACAAGCTTTACAGAGTTGCCTCAGTCGGATTCAAAATCAGTGGGAGCAGTTCATCTTGGAAGGACAGTAAAATGCTTCACACTTCTTTTAGCAATGTACCCCCATCTTACCCATCCATCCAATCGTCCTTCCATCTGTCCACCTTTCCATCTGTCTGTTTGTCTAAATTCTGTCTGTCAGTCTGGAAAATAGTGTTGACATAACTTTACCAAAAATGGCTGAGCGGATTTTCATGAAACTTCACACAAGAGTAAAGGACAAAGGGAAGGTGTGTTCTGCAGTAATGACAAACATCGGAGGTCACACAATTATGAAAACTCAAAATCTTATAAAGAGTCATAAGAGAGTGAACAGAATAAGAGCATTCTGAAACTTTAGTCTTCTTATTCAATTAGCAGACTTCACTAAGCCTTCTTTACGTCACAATATATTATTATTTCATAAATATAGAATTGTGAGGACTGCAGTGTATGTTGACGTGAATATCTTTGTTATCAAACATAATTTTCCAGTTTTATGTTTTGCTCATCGACAACAACCAAATAATAGTTGATCGAATCAGTGGCATATTAATCCTGTGCTGAAACTTGTTTAACCTTCTGGAGTTTCCAGATTCAACATTGCAACTAAGGACTGTATCTCGCAATTATTACATTGTCATTTGAATACTTTCCTGTGAATGTACCATGTGTTGTATATTACTCTCCCTATAGATTCGAAAACAACAGTGAAATGTTTGCAGATTTCAGATCTTTGGAAATTAAATCGTTTCCCAACCTGGCCCAAGAATCATGTGATCAAACAAACACATCTTCCCAAAACAATCTATAATTCGATGTCATTCATTTTCCTCTGAGAGTTTTCAACATGGTCGGTGATGAAATGATGAATATGCATTCTCTGAGTATGGAGGCTTTTATTTACAACTCAGACATTAGAATTACCAATTTATTCCTTGTTATTCTTGTTGGTTACTTATGCGGCTTGTAATTTCTTTGTCATCAAAAGTAAAAATAAAATTTGGGGGTGGGGGGAAGTGGATAAATTCAAGTTTTGTGTACTTTTGTCATAATTTTGGTATATAATATGTCGCTATTCTCCACTTTAATTCGTATTTAGGGCATTGTTGAAATTTAAAAGAAACTGTCAAAAGTTTTGTTGGATGACCATTTGACACAAGGTTTGAGGACAAAGGGAAAGTGTGTTGTGCAGCACAATCAGATTCAAATGACTTAAGATCAAGGTCACATGATTATGCAAACTCAAATCTTTAAATGTTTTGAATTCTAAAGTTTACATGATATCTTCATGTCATTTGCATATCTGCCCAAATCAGCATCATTTCCTGAAAGTTGTTTACTAATTTCAAGTTCAATCCCAATCACTCAGTGCAAGTCATCAGGATAAAACTCACATCCTTTGGATTAGGGGGCAGTTGCAACTTGTCGGTTGCCTGTTGGTTGCACTAACCAAAGAGCCACTACACCTGTACATCTGTTCCATTGATATTGATAGAAATTTATGAATTTGTAATGTGACACAGCATGATAAATGGTTTGTAATTAAAACATAGGTAAAACCTTTCTGATCCTCCCTGTGGGAAGTGCCTGGTGTGGATGTGCTCTAAAATGGGCAATATGGGTATAGATGATTGTATATGAGTACATCACTCAACTGACAGTGATTTGATCTTAATGAAATCTTACATGGATGTCCTGGGGGCAAGATGGTGATGTGTAGTAAGGCATACTGCATGTTGATGGTGCACTTGTCTTCAACCAGTGCTAACCATGCATATGTGGAGTTAGTATGTTGGGAAGTCTGACAGTTGCTTGCCACTGTTCGAGGGTTCTCTCTCGGTACTCCGGCTTCTTGCACCCATAAAACTGCAACACGAGGTGACCCTGGTTGTTGGAAGTGCTGGTAAACCCAAATAAATAAATAAATACATGGATGTTCAGCCTAACATACCCTTCCTTTCAAATACATATCAAGTTATGCTGTCTGCTTATTCCACTTGTGTGTTATGCCACTTCTTCTGTTAAGAAATTCCTTGTGGGAACACTGGGAAGTAATGCAGTGTTTGTTCACTGTGGTGAACAAGCTCTGTTTTACTGGTAAAATAGGACCCGGTAATCAGTGCCTGGGTTGGTAGTCATCTAAAATAGGCAGCATGAGTATAAACGATTGGCGGAACTTTACTTTATATCCATGTTACAGTCACGATTAGCCATTGTGCAGAAATATGTGACCATAAACACCAATAAATAAATATCTGTTAAGAAATAGACATTTTTAGTCCATAAGAGTCTATAATTCTGCTGATAGTGGTCCGATCTTAATGAAATCTTATATGGATGTTTGTCCAATATTACATACCCTTTCAGGCACAAATTATGCTGTACTGGCATTCCATTTGTGAGTTATGCCCCTTTTTCCGTGGAGAAATAGACAATTTTTGTCCATCCGAGTTCATAACTCAGCTGACTGTGGTCCGATCTTAATCAAAACTAAGATCCCCCTCCTCTGTTTCTACAAAACTGGGAGAGCAGACAGTAAACGCATACTAGCTACTAGCCCTCTGGATCAAAGCAGCCAGTGAGCTAGGCTGATGAGGCAAAATAAACGGTGTAATTCTGGACACATGTAAAACAAGGAAGTGGCCCCAGAATTAATGTTGTCAATAAGCAGACTCTAACAATCTAACAACAGAATGGTTTATACTGATTGAAAAATAGGGTGCCATGAAATGCCAGGATGGTGACCTGTCGAACCAGCCCACAAAACTATCCAAACTATCAATTGTTAAGGCCAATCGGAAGATGGACCTTTTCGCCCAAGCTATGATAAATTTATTTCCTGCTCAAACCTGTCTGACTAGGAAATCACATAAACAGATTGGCTGAGGCAGCAGCCCTGCCCTCAAGTGAATCTACAGAGCATTTCAAGGTCTCAGATATGCATTCAGAGATGATTGTGATAGTTTAAAACTCTCAGAGTAGAATAATCTGTGAATTGTATACTGAAAACTTAAAATCGAGTTAGCTGGTATGAAATAAATATTTTAAATAAATGGTGAAAACCCTCTAAACAGAACTGACTCTAGAATCAGAATAATGTTCGAAATAAAGGGGAGAAAATTTCCACGTCAGTGGACAAACAGACAAAGCTAACAGCATAATTGTACAAGAGCATCTACGCATAAGATAGAGCTCATCTCAGAGAACACACTGCATTCCCAATGGGAAACTCCCCCTGTGAATGGAGTAGCAGTGCTTCTCATGAATAATCAAACACAAGTAGTATTTCAACAGTGTAAACAAAATCTCAAAACTTGGAGGTAACAAGAATAATCAATATGCTAAGCACTCTCCTGGTAAGAAACCAAAGCAAAATTGAAATCCACATTGGTGAAAACCTGATACCTGAACCAGATTTTCACAGCTGAGCCGAGTTCTTGGATGTACCACTAGTCTAAAAAAGCCTTGAATATATTAGAAGAGTCACTTTAAGATCTCTTTCAGTTCAAGCTGTGTGAAATAAAAATAATAGTATATCTCAACAGGTGATAGTTCACCAGACTTGATAACTGTCAAAGTCTGAACCAAAAGCTGATGCACATTCTGACTGATAATCAGAGTCAGCGACATCGAAATTAGGGCATATAAATGATGAATAACTGACACAGTGAAAAGTGACAGAAATACACAGAACGACACATGCATGTGAATGGGTTAATCAGTATGGCACGAGTGCCAGCGCGGAAGGATAAAACGAGAGGCCACAGGCCTCGAGTTTAATCCTTCCGCATTGGCACAAGTGCCGTATTGATTAACCCATTCACATGCATGTGTTCTTCTGTGTTTATTACATGCTTTTCCATCTATAAAAACAATTATTAGAAGGACACTCAGCAATTCATCTGACAACTATCAACACTAAGAACACATTTTATCGCCAACCAAATTTGCGAGGGAAACTTGTGTTACTATTTCTTGCCCGGATTCCAATGTGTCCTATGTGCTTACTGGCACATAGAACACATTGGAACTCGGGAAGAGGAGGGGGGGGGGGGGGAGGGTACAATGCGATTTTCACCTATCACAAGGGATTAAAAAAAATAAAAAATAGTCCCTCAACGATTTCCATTCCACACATATGTGGAACAGATTTTCATTTTCCGCATGGTTTAGTGTTGCTGTAGATGAGGATTTCATAGAACAGGTGTGTAATAAAAATTGTTTTAGAGAACAGAACTTTTTCATTACGTACTTATAGCTTTCAATATTTGAGGCCCAGAGTCATGATTACAATGAAGGTTAACTAAAATAGCATTCTAATATTCAATCAGTTTGCTCAAAAACTAAAGATGGTTCTCTGCATGCATCATGGGTTTGTATAGGCTGACTAGAGTTCATTTCTTGACTTCTTTGAAGCAAGACTACATGGTTCGTATGGGACGTAGATGCTCTTTAACCTAAAAGGCTTGATGGGCTTATATGGAAAATAATAGATATTAGATTTCCAGGTCCTTGAAAAATAGCTTGTTCTTGCTGGAAATCTAGTAATTTAAATCATTTGACATTAAAAAATTACATCACCTCATTCTTCTATAGTATTAATTAGCCATAGATGCTGATTGTGACCTTAAATCTGTATTTAAGCAACTTTATTATGTGAGTGATTAAGGCCTCTTGGGAGGAAGGGGTGGGGGGAGGGGTCTTGTTTTCTGTTATCACCCAAGGCTCAGAGATGCACTGGGACTTAGCCTTGGAATATGTTCATTATTCAGACATATTGAGAGGAGGATGCATGTCAGTTTTTTGAAAAATCATGTTGGCCAAATTTTTGTTGTACTTTAGAGGTACATTTTAGCTCTGCCTGACAAAATGTCAGTGGAGCTTTTCCAATGCTAAGTTGTGCGTTGTCCACCTGACATCAACATTTTGTTTGTCCGGGCCATAACTTCTTAACCACTGAATATTTTTTGACAAAATTTTATAACAATAGGTATTCTCAAAAGACTGTGTGTTGCGATTTATAATATGGTATGTGCCCCCCTAAAGGTCAATGTCACAGGCCCTATGTTAAGGTCACAGTTAGAAAAACTTTCACTGTCACTTTTGTCCGGTCCATATAACTTGGTATGTTTGACAGATCTTATTTATACTTAGTACAATTATTGCCCATGATTCAAAGGTGTGTCATGGCTTAAATCCAAGGTCATATCATCATGGTCAAAGTCACAAATGGCAAAACTTTTATATTGTTATTCAGCTCTTGCCCAACTTGATATGATTGACTGATCTTATTCATAGTTGGTACAATTATTGCTTATGACTCAAAGGTGTGTTGTGAGTTTGATCCAAGGTCATATCATTAAGGTCAAGGTCATAGACAGCAAAACTTGGATATTGTTATACAGCTCTTGTCCAGTCCTTATAACTTGTATGATTGACAAATCTTATTCACATGCATGCTTGGCTGGAAAATGTGGGAGAGTTTGTTTGGATAATTAATATTCATGACGAAATGTCATGGAGGAGCGATATGGATATTTTTTACATTGCACTTGAAAAAGGATAATGGCCAACTGACCATGCTGCTCTTTCACTTCCTTGTTTATTTTGGATGTTACACAAACAATAAAACTCAGTTAATTCCACAAATGTTATTTCAGTGATTTATTGATTCTCAATATGAAAATCTCAACTGTTCATTTGAAAGAAAATAAGAAAATAAATTATCAAATTATTTTGAACACTAATAAATGCAGCAGAACTGCAATGCTCATTCCCTCTACAACTTCGTTCTCTGTAATTCTTCCCAGTAACAACTAAAAAGTTGTAAACTACTCTTCTGACCAATAAGTGGCACCAAAGTATTGAACTTCATGTCAGGGGCATAAAAGGCACATCTTATGCGCAGGCTGGTAGCAATCCTGAAAGATTCTGGTCAGTACCACAGAACAAAACCAGGGGTTTATACTGAGCAGTTTTAAAGAAATGTTTAGACCAACAAGAAAAAGTATGATTAATTGATAATCATTGATTAGTACCAAATGGTTATCAATTATTAAAATTAATAATCGTGGCACCCCAACTAGCCATGTCTAGTTATAGCATCTTGCTGCACAGAATGTTGACAATCATTACTTACCTCCCACACAGGTGTTCAACCTATGCATTATCATACTATTATTACCACTTTCGAGGGCATTTTCAAGTATATTAACAAAGTTTAGCAGGGCAGTAAAACTCTGTAATGCTCAACATTACAAATCATTTGATGTCTTGGTCTGTTATTTATTTATTAGCTCACCTGACTTTCAGTCAGGAGAGCTATAGTGATCACTCACCGTCCGTCGTCCGGCGTCCGTCGTCCGTGAACATGGTGTTTGCGTCTTCTCCTCCCAAACCGCTGAACCAATTTAATTGATATTTGAGATAATAGTTTGTTATGACATCGCAATTTGACTCTGTTCAAATCAAGTTGCCCCGCCCGTGGGTAGGGCCACACCCAAAAAGTGAGCTGAAATCTTAAAAAATCTTCTTCTCATGAACCAGCAGTAGCAGAGACTTGATATTTGGTGTGCAGCTTCCTTTTGAGGTGTAGACTCAGATTTGTTCAAGAGAAGTTTGTGGGGCTATACTTGGCGTCATTATGGGAGGGGCAAAATTTTTGGCCCCGCCCAAAATTTCTATTTTCCAAACCGAGAGGCTGATTTGAACCAAATTTTATGTGAGGGCTTATTGGGTCATAAGTACCTAATTTATGCTGATTTTTTTTTCTCGTAGCCCCATGGGAACCGCAGGAGCTAAAAATAGAAAAAAATTAAAATGCCCATATCTCCAAAACTGCATGGCACCGAGAATTTTTATTTGGTGTGAAGCTTCCTTAAGACCAACAGGGTACAGTTTCGGGACTTTGAAAAAGTGCTGAGTCAGCACTTTTTAACACTGTAGGCAATGGGAAAAACATTAAAAAATCTTCTTCTCCAGATCCAGCAGGCAGAATCTTTTGATATTTGGTATGCAACATTGGAGGGTGGATCTGATTCAAGTTTGTTCAAATCGGCCCCCTGGGTTCATATTTGGGCTCAGTATAGGAGCCCGATTTCGAACTTAGTGCATTTCAGGCAAATTTCTTAAAAAATCTTCTTCTCCAGATCCAACAGGCAGAATCTTTTGATATTTGGTATGAAACATTGTGGGGTGGATCTGATTCAAGTTTGTTCAAATCGGCCCCCTGGGTTTATATTTGGGCTCAGTATAGGAGCCCAAATTTGAACTTACTGCATTTCAGGCAAATTTCTTTGAAAATCTTCTTCTCCAGATCCAGCAGGCAGAATCTTTTGATATTTGGTATGCAACATTGTGGGGTGGATCTGATTCAAGTTTGTTCAAATCAGCCACCTGGATTCATATTTGGGCTCACGATAGAAGCCCAAATTTGAACTTAGTGCATTTCAGGCAAATTTCTTTGAAAATCTTCTTCTCAAGATCCAGCAGGCAGAATCTTGTGATATTTGGTATGCAGCATCCTTAGGGGGGTGAGATTCAAGTTTGTTCAAGCCATGTCCCTAGGTCCATATTTGGGCTCACTGTGGGAGCTTGAATTGTAACTTTGTTCGAAATGAGGAATTTTCTTAAAAAATCTTCTTCTTCAGATCCAGCAGTCCGAATGGTTTGATATGTGGTGAGTAGCATCCTTGGGGGGGAGGGGGGGGGGGGGGATTCAAGTGTGTTAAAGCCAAGTCCATGGGTCCATATGTGGGCTCCCTGTGGGAGCCCAAATTATAACTTAGTCAATATGAGGAATTTTTCTTTAAAAATCTTCTTCTTCAGATTCAGCAGTTGGAATGTTTTGATATTTGGCATGGCGCAACCTTGGGGGCTGAGATTCAAGTTTGTTCAAGCCAAGTCCCTTGGTTCATATTTGGGCTCACTATGGGAGCCTGAATGACAACTTAGTTCAAAATGAGGAATTTTCTTTAAAAATCTTCAGATCCAGCAGATGAATGCTTTTGATATTTTTTATGCAGCATCCTTAGGGGGGTAAGATTCAAGTTTGTTCAAGCCATGTCCCTAGGTCCATATTTGGGCTGATTGTGGGAGCTCGAATTGTAACTTGGTTCAAAATGAGGAATTTTCTTTAAAAATCTTCTTCTTCAGATCCAGCAGTCGGAATGTTTTGATATTTGGTGTGCAGAATCCTTAGGGGTGTGAGATTCAGGTTTGTTAAAGCCAAGTCCCTGGGTTCATATATGGGCTCCCTGTGGGAGCCCGAATTATGACTTAGTTCAGTATGAGGAATATTCTTTAAAAATCTTTTTTTAGATCCACTGGTCAGAATATTTGGATATTTGGTTTCAGCTTTTCTTAGGATGAGCAGATGCAACTTGTGGAAATCAACTCTCTGGGTTGATATTTAGGCTACCATGTCAGGTGAGCGCCCTCAGGCCCCCTGGGGCCTCTTGTTCATTTATTTATTGTTGTTTAAGGTCACATATTTCTGCACAATGGATAGTCATGACCACGACAGTTTTACGGGTGGAGGAAGCCCGAGTACCTGGAGAGAACTACCGAGCAATGGCTAGCAACTGTCAGCTCCCCAGCATACTAACTCCATGCAAGCAGGGTTAGCATTGGTTGAAGACAAGTGCACCATCAATGTGCAGGACGCCTTAGTACACAGCGCCACCGTGCCCCTACGTGGGCAATGGGGGTGAAGTGCCTTGCCCAAGGACTCAACGTGGTTGCTGCAGGTGGAACTCGAACCGAGGACCTCTTGGCTTGCTGGCTGCACCTCTACCTACTGAGTCACCATTGTTGGTCTGTTTATGGGTTAACAATTTCAATAACAGCATGACATATCACATGACTTTGACAAACAAACAAATAAATTAATATTGTTTGAACTTCAAATATCTATCGGATTCCTCATCAGCCCTTTCTGTGCTTTACACTTTCTTCATGGTAATAATAGTAATAATATGACTTTTTCAGGCATTGTTTTTTTTATTAATGGGCCATAAGAAATGATTAACAACCCTTCACCTAATAAGTTGTTGGGCTGTTAATCATTTCTGTTGGACCATTAATAAACTACAATTCCCTTCAAAATTTTTATTGTTATATTAGTTGTGGGGTGGTGTGTGAGTGGAAATATTTATATTTGACACCTTGCAAGAAAATATTTCCAAAGATCTGGCCATGTGAGCTGATTGTTGAACATGCTCAAACATTGAACTAATATATTTATGTAATGGGGATTAATGACACTTTCAACAGCCAGGGACACCTCAGACAGTTTTACGGGTGGAGAAAAAGAACCATTGAGCAGTGGCGAGCAACTGTCAGGCTCAACAATGTACTAACTCCACACAAGCAGGGTTAGCATTGGTTGAAGACAAGTGGACCATTGACGTGCAATACGCCTTAGTACACAGTGCCACCTTGCCCCTATGTGGACTTTTGGGATTAAGTGTCTTGCCCAAGGACAGAATGCAGTTACCCCTGGTAGGGATTGAATCGTGGACCTTTTGGATTGAAGTCTAATGCCATAACCACTGAGCCACCACACTCCCCATTGAACTAATAGTTTTAAATACATTAGGTGACAATGTGGAAAAGATAAATCTTGGGACTTCAAATTGTGTATGTTGTTGTACGTAGTAATACTTTAGATGCCAAAAATTTTAATGCTGTCTTTTTCTGTCTGTTTGCTTATTTTAGGGAGGAGATTTGTTTGATGCTATCACTCAAAGTGTGAAATTTGGTGAAGTTGATTCTGCCGGTATGGTGAAGGATTTGTGTAATGCTCTTTTTTACCTCCACTCCAGATCAATTGTGCATCGAGATCTCAAACCTGAAAACCTTTTGGTAAGATTTACAACTGAATTGATAGAAATAACAACTTTATTATTCTATCCCTTTTTGATGGTTACAGTTACAGTGGAATTCCACGCTCAAATTTAACGAAAAAGATATTTTCAGCAGTGAATAAGTCCCATAAGCCAATTGGCAGTTTCTCCAACTGTATCTTTTCTGACAGAGCTGATTCAGATCTTTCAAACTCTCCATGATTTATTAACTCTTTTGTCTCCATACAGCCACAAACAGCCCTTTTATATTGTTCTGAAAAAGTTTTCCCAAGTGGATTCTTCCTGACAACTCTACTGGTAGGATGCACTTATCTTGACAGTGTTTTTACATCATTGTTCGCTGCCTGTACAGGCAGCCAACAATGATGAAGAAACACTGTCAAGTTATCTGCAGCTGTGTACATGTATATTACATAGTTATTTATGTAAAATTAATCTGAGTATGAAATTGAGAGAAACAGTCCTCAAAAAGAGTTCTGTTATATTACTATAATAGAACCAGAAATCGCACCTTTTCAGAGCAGCCTTCAGCAATATATAATTGTTTTGCTGTATATGTGACCTGTTACACTCAGTGAATTGTTTTGATGATTGGGAGCTCAACTTTTTATTTTTTTCTCTGATTGTGCAGAGTATTAGAGCACACCGGTGAATTTTACACTATATAAAACTCCTTTATTATTATTATTATTAGCTCACTTGACTGAAAGTCAGGGTGAGCTTTTCTGATCACTTTTCTTCCGTCGTCCGTTGTGAAGGTGGTGTTTGGGCCTTTTTCTCCCAAACCACTGGCCGCATATTAATGAAATTTCATGTGAGTAGGGGTTATATAAGGGCATTTCGATTTTTTGTCAAATTAGGTTTCGGCTCATATTGAGCAGAGGGATGGGGCAAAAATGCTCCAATTCTTAAAAAATCTTCTCAAGAAGCAGCAATAGCAGAGACTTGATATTTGGTATGCAGCTTCCTTTTGAGGTGTAGACTCAAGATTGTTCAAGAGAAGTTCGAGGGGCTATATTTGACAATGTTAAAGGAGGGGCAAAAATTTTGGCCCCGCCCCAAATTTCTATTTTCCAAACCGCGAGGCCGATTTGGACCAAATTTTACGTGAGTGCTTATTGGGTCATAAGTACCTAATTTATGCAGAATTTTTTTTTTCCCATAGCTCCGTGGGAACCACAGGAGCTAAAAATAGAAAAAAATTAAAATGCCCATATCTCCAAAACTACACGTCACTGAAAATTCTTATTTGTTGTGAAGCTTCCTCAGGACCAACAGAATGGAATGGTAAAAAAAAAATTGCCATCGGTTTTATTGTGGGGTACTTTTTGGGGACTTTGAAAAAGTATTGAGTCAGCATTTTAACACTGTGGGTAATGGGAAAAACATTTGAGACTACTTTTCTCCCAAACCACTGCTCCAAAAGCTTTAAAATTTCATATATAACATCTTTGGAAGATTGTTTCACCTGTTTAGTGAAATCAATTCCCTGGGTCCATATTTGGGCTCTCTATGGGAGCCCAAATGTTTAAATTAATGCAGTATGAGGAGTATTTTTATACGCCCGTTTTGAAAAAACGGGTCGTATTATGGTATACCACTGTCCGTCTGTCCATCCATCTGTCCGTCCGGTCACATATCATATGATAACTCAAGAACGCTTTGAGAGATTTTCGTGATTTTTGGGTAGGTGGTGTATATTGATGGAGGGAAGCTCCCTTTCGTTTAGTGTCGTCGTTCGATTAGTCATTCCAGAGTTATGGGACTTTATTACTTAGAAAATTGTTGATTGTTTACACGTTGTACGATAACTCGAGAATGCTTTGAGAGATTTTCGTGATTTTTGGGTAGGTGGTGTATATCGATGGAGGGAACTTTCATTTAGTGTCGCCGTTCGATTAGTCATTCCAGAGTTATGGGACTTTATAACTTAGAAAATTGTTGATTTTTTACACGTACGATAACTCGAGAACACTTCGAGAGATTTTCAAGTTTTTTTGGTAGGTGGTTTATGTTGATGGAAGGAAGCTCCCTTTCGGTTGGTGTCGCCGTTCGATTAGCCATTCCAGAGTTATGGGACTTTATTTTTCACATATCGAACAATAACTTGAAAATGCTTAGAGCAATTTTCATGATTTTTTGGTTTCAAGTATATGTTGATAGAAGGAATCTCCCTTTCGATTTGTGTCACTGTCCGATTTGTCATTCCAGAGTTATGGGACTTTATTCATCAAAATATAGGCAATTTTCCACATGTTGGACTTTGAGCAATTTTCATGATTTTTTGGTGGCAAGTGTATGTAACCTGACAAGTACACATGTATACTCATATTGTGTGGTTCCCTCTTGTAATTAATAATGGGCGTATCATGTGCTCATGGCGCAGCTGTTTATTTAAAAATCTTCTTCTTCAGATCTACCAATAAGAATCTTTCGATATTTGGTATGCAGCATCCTTAGGGGGGGTGAGAATCAAGTTTGTTCAAGCCAAGTCCCTGGGTTTATATTTAGGCTGAAAATTTGGGGTCCCGTTGCGGACTTGGAAATTTTGGACCAAAATCCGGAATTTTTTTTTTGTTTTTTTATGCTGAAAATTTGGGGTCCGGGTGGCACTTTGAAAATTTTGGACAAAAATTTGTTTTTGGTTTTTTATGCGTTTCGGTCAATTTTAAGACCAAAAAAAAAAGAAAGTTTTTTACCCTGAAAATTTGGGGTCCGGGTGGGACTTTGAAAATTTTGGACCAAAATCCCCCCAAAATTTTTTTGTTTTTTATGCATTTCGGTCAATTTTAAGACAAAAAAACATTTTCTTTTTTTTACACTCCAAATTTGGGGTCTGGGTGGGACTTTGGACCAAAATCCGGAAATTAGTTTTTTGGTTTTTTATGCGTTTTAAGAAGAAAAAAAAAATTTAGGCTGAAAATATTTTGGTTGGGAAAAAAATCTATTTTTTATGCGTTTATCTCAATTATGGGACGTAAAAGTGCGGGAACTGAAAATAGATGGAAAATCCTGTGTATTGTGTGGGCACAATCGCTTGATCTAGTTGGTATATGCTTTTCTTAGGTGGGGCGTATGCAGCTTATTCAAGTCCCTGGTTTGATATTTAGACTACCATGTCAGGTGAGCGCCCGCAGGCCTCCTGGGGCCTCTTGTTATTATTAATAATTACTTCAATACTAAAAGTAACTGAATAAACATTTTTATTATTCCCCCGAAAAAAATTCGGGGGAATCTAGCCGTGATGTCGTCCATCTGTCCGTCTGTCCGTCCAGGTGTAGACGGAATTCGTGTCCGCTCCATAACTTCTTACAGCCTTCAAGGATATTAATGATACTTGGTATTATTATTGCCCACAACCAGAGGGTGTGTCGCGAATAAGGTTGGAATGGCTATCAAGGCTTTTTTCGGGGGAATCAGCCACCCTTTGGTGGCCATCCTCTAATGTTCATGAGGAATGGTGTATTCAAGGGATATTCCATTACCCCAAATTTACTTGATTATTTATATTTTGATAATTATTAGAAAATTTGTTCCTCATATCTTGTTTGACAAGAGTTTTCTGAGTTATTAATTCTGTGAAGTACCAACAATATGGTGGTACCGTATGATACAATGGATTATAGAAATATAATACAGGTATGCCATACATCTTTCTTGACTCTGGTCATTGTTTTGAGGCAGGTGACTGACCTGATTTTGAAAATTCAGCAGAAAATGTCCTTCTAGAAAGTTTACCGATAAACTAAAGAATTTTTAAATACATGTTCACACAATAATTCTAATTTTAACCCATGAAGAACTTTTTTCGGATTACAACTACACCACAGCCTATGAGCCAAGAAAGGAGCATGGTGGCTCGGTGGTTAGGGCATTGGACTTCCAACCACAAGGTCCACAGTTTGATCCAACTAGCGGTAACTGTGTTGTGTCCTTAGGCAAAGCACATCATCCTGATTGCCCATGTGGCAGCGCGGTGGAAGTGTGTAGTGTGTACTGCGACATACTGCATGTCAATGGTGCATTTACATTTAACCATTCTTTACCCTGCTTGTGCAGAGTTAATATGTTAGGGAGTCTGACAGTTGCTTGTCTGCTCGGTGCTTCTCCCTCTGGGTACCCAGGCTTTTGACTCCTGTAAAAGTGTCTGACCCAAGGTGACCCTGGCTGTTAAAAGTGTCAATAAAGCCCAGTAAATAAAAAATTGTGCCGAGTAGCTTAATCGTGATTTCTAGCCAAGACTAGTCACCTCTTGAGGCATCAGTGGTTTGACTAGAAACTTCTGCGAATGTAAAATGACTGTTGTCTACAGGAGTTGATTGTATTTTGAAGTACCCTGTTAGTTGAATAGCCTCTTTGCTAGTGAACGTTATTCAATTAACAAGACTATTTATTTAAGGAACTGGTCACTTTCCTGTATTTTAGAGATTAATTGAGTATTTTTTCTGTTATATCTTGTTTGACGGAATTCATTGGGCTCTGTCAAACAAGATATAAGAAATTAAATGCCTGTTTTTGGATGTACTGAGGCCAAATAGCTCTATAAACAAGGCAATGTCGGCGATTGTCATTGTAATGTCTCAACATATTATACAATTTTATATTCAGTGAACAACACTTTACTCTGTAACCTGCATGCAGGTCAAATTTGTGAAGGTGTGGTAAATGGTTTGATGTTTCAAAGTTGTATTCAATAAATAGGGTTATTCAGTTGTGAGATATCCCGCTAAGTGAGCTTTTGATTTGTCAAAGTCAGATATAGGCCTCGAAGGTACGTTGACAGCACCCAATGGATGGTGTTAACCCTGAAGGCCTGGTGATTTTTATACAGATTTTCTACACTTTGACTGTCTACTTCCTGTGGCTTTGTAGTTGTTTTAGGCATGTCTTGGATGCCAGATACTGCATGTTGGGGCACCTGTTCTGTTGTATTAAAAAGTTATCCAAGTCGGATTTAGGCCTTTAACTGGTTGAGTGCTAGATTATTTTTGGAGGTCATAATTTGTGAATCAAAACTTGTTTTATTACAAATTATTGGAGAGTGCCCACAGGCACTCTCCAATAATTTGTAATAAAACATTTATATAAACAAAAGATTATTTGTGTTTGACTGAATATGAAAAATAAGCAAGGAAAGTGTTGGCTTTTGCTCTGGTATCCTCATTTTTTGAAAGCCTTGATAGTGGCTTCTAGCACTCAACCAGTTAAAGGTTAAAAGAAAGGTCTTTGCTACAGGGTTTTCGACCATAGTGAAATGAATGCTGAGCTATGGAGGCAGCACCTTCCTGAACCTCATTTCAGGATGGTGACAGTTGTCTATCTGTGAACACTCCATGCCTGTAAGATGATACAGTCGAACTCTGTTAACCTGTAAAGGCCCATTTCTGACTTTTACAACCTCAGAACAGGTACTCTTAACCTTAACATCCAATCATGAAAAGATCCTGCTGAAAATAGACATATTACCTTGGCAGAGGTTTCCAGTCAAGTCCTAACTGCCAAAATGGGCAGCCAAGCCTTGACCAGAAGTCACTGCTTAGCTGCAAGCAATGTGTTGATGGTGGTCTTTTGGGGATTCGATTCAAGACATTTGTCTGGGCCTTAAAGGGTTAATTGAATAGCTTAACTTTGCCAAAGAAAAATATTCAGTTAACAAGAGTATACAATTAACAGGAATTGTGTCATTTTCCTGTCTTCTTGTTATAATCTAGTAATAAACTGCACATTTATTCTATCATATCTAATTTGACATAGCTCATTAAGTTCTGTCTAACAAGATATAATAGATTAAATGTCAATTTGGATGTATTGAGGCAAATAATGTCTAGAAATTTTGGGAATTCAGTGGATGTTGGAGTAATTCTTCAAAAGATTTCAAGATTTTTTTATTCAGTTATCAAGAGTTGACTCTGTAATCTATATGTAGTTAACAGTGCCAAATTGTACTGAAGGTATGGTAAATGATTTGGTGTATGTAAGTTATATTCAATTAATAGGATTAAGTTAAAAAATATACAATTAAGTGGGCTTTATTTTATCATCTGACACTTGATCTTCTGCAAAAGGCTGATACAGTGCCCTCTAAAATAGTGTGCACACTTAACAGGTAGAGAGTTAAATTATTTTTGGTCATCAAAATTTGTTTAGGTGCCTTTGCCTGGTTACAATTTATAGGAGAGAGCCTGTAGACACTCTCCCATAAATTTTTACATAGCAAATCCTAGCCAGCAAAATTATTTAACTTCCAAGGCAATATGAAGCACATCTACAGAATATGATGCCTTCATGTTGCAGCACCTGAACTTAGAATAAATCCCAAATATGGGCTTCCAACACTCTCTACCAATTAACACTTTACTAACTAACCGCCCGCATCTGACCGCATAATTTGAGAAGTTGAAAAAAATATTTTTTTTAAAAATATTTCAACAAAATCATATCATGTAGCCCCTCATTGAAATGAGCTCATCGAGCTCGTTCCAATGAGGGGTCACATGATATGATTTTGTTGCAATTTTTTTTAAAAATTTTAAAAAATAGTAATTAAAATAATAAAGTTTGATACTCTCTATGTTGGGTAAAGGGTTAAAAGCAATTAATCAGTAGCAGTAAGATATATTAACTGTTAAGCACCAAGACTGTTCTCATAAGCTTTGATGATCTCATTTTATTGCTCATGTGCCTTTTCATTCAGCTGATGATGTGCTGTAATGTTTACATATGTTTTTCAGTACACCTCTTATTTTGAAATCTCTAATGACAATGGCTTCCATGATTATTCAACTAATCAGCTAACTGTAGGCAATTGCTGTAGTTGACAGTTTTTTCCATGCATATCTTGAAAAAAGTATGCTGCCATGTGCTCAGCCATTCTCGCAGGCATATACACATCATAATGTTAAAAATGTCACAAAATATGGGGTGATATCTCCCAATACCAATTTAATTGAATACACATAAAAATAGTTAATGGAAGTTGTCAAAGCTAATGTAATTTCGTTTGATCTTCCCTGGCTACAAAACATTCAGCATGACAAATAATGATGATTAATTATCATATGTGCATGCAAAAGTGTTATGTGAGCAAAATACAAAAGTAACAAGAAAATGTTTGTGCAAGCACAAGCACACGATAAAAGGCACACGAAAAACTTTCAGTTTGCGCATATATCATGGAATCTCTTTGTATTATAACATAAACATGAAACATTCTGGGAACAAACTTGAATCTCATTCTCTAAAAGAAGTTGAACACTACACCTCAAAGCATTGTGATATGTGGTTCACAGGAAATTCTTTTTTTAAAATAATTTCAAGTTTATTGGACAGTTTTCTGAACTGTTGGGTTTATCATCTTCATTCGAAAATGCTTGAAAGGGTACCCCCTCTCCACTACACACACATAAACTAAAACAAATGAGCTTTTTTTGGACGAATAGACTTGCGGCAAAACACCTGAGCTGGTTTTGTGATGAGATACCCTGGAGCCATCTCAGAGTATTGTGACAGGTGGTTTCCAAAAATTCTTTTTTAAAAAATTTCAAGCTTATTGGAAGGATCTTACTCTTCATGGATTAAAATCTTCAATCGAAAAAACATGGAAAAGTACCTCCCCACCCTTTCCACAAAAACCAAAGCAGAATACTTAAATGTACTGTCAAAATTAGAAACAGGTTTCATGTCAATAAAGATCGGTTTGACCTCGCATGACAATCCAAACAATCTGAGTAATGCAAAAGGCTGTAAAAAGATTATGATAAAAATAGGACTCCACTGAGTATTTCTTTTCCCTTTAAGCATAGCCTTTAAAAAATAGCTATCTTTTTCAAACTGTTTTAAACAAAGATTTAATACAACAACAAGTAACTTGCTTTTGTCTCACAAACAGTGTGCACTAAAAAACAGATGTGATGTTTCCTCAAAAGAAAATATATAATTCAGAGTGAGCGTTGTCATTGCAGTGACCTCATTAATTGTCTTGAAGACATTACCAGTTGAAACCTCCTAAAGCAATCTCGCCCCATCATTATCCACCCAAAGACAGAGGTGTGGAAAGTCTCAGACAGTAACAATGAAGCTGAATGCATTGTAGGGGAGAGCACAAAAGGATTTGGGGGTTTTAAGGGACAGGGTTGCTGGTTATTTTCCATAGCCCACCTCGTTTTCAAACAAAAAAACAAAAAAACATTTTCTCTAAATACAGAATCATTTCATTTTCTAAAAAAAAATAATTGATTTTAAGGTATAAAGTAAGCATAAATTTCAAAATGCTTAGGCCTAAGAAAATAACTGGAGGATATTAATAAATTTTTTATTAGCTCACCGAAGGGAGCTTAACTTATCACCGACTGTCCGTCGCTGTGAACATTTTTCAAACGACTTCTCCTCTGAAACCACTGGTCCAATTTTCACGAAACATCATGTGGATGTTCATTACTGTATGGCAATTCATGTTTGTTCAAATGAAATGGCCACGTCCCATGGGGGCTTTGTATGGGGCATAACTCTGATAGCACCGTATGAATTATAGAAAAATTATTAAAAAATCTTCTTCTCCAGAACCAGTTGTCAGAATCTTTTGATACTTGGTATGCAGCATCTTGGTATGGGTTTGATTCAAGTTTGTTCAAATTGGCCCCCTGGATTCATATTTGGGCTCACTATAGAAGCCCAAATTCGAACTTAGTGCATTTCAGGCAAATTTCTTAAAAAATCTTCTTCTCCAGATCCAGCAGGCAGAATCTTTTGATATTTGGTATGCAACATTGTGGGGTGGATCTGATTCAAGTTTGTTCAAATCGGCCCCCTGGATTCACATTTGGGCTCAGTATAGAAGCCTGAATTCGAACTTAGTGCATTTCAGGCAAATTTCTTAAAAAATCTTCTCCAGATCCAGCAGGCAGAATTTTTTGATATTTGGTATGAAACATTGTGGGGTGGATCTGATTCAAGTTTGTTCAAATCAGCCCCCTGGATTCATATTTGGGCTCAGTATAGATGCCCGAATTTGAACTTAGTGCATTTCAGGCAAATTTCCTAAAAAATCTTCTTCTCAAGATCCAGCAGGCAGAATCTTTTGATATTTGGTATGCAACATTGTGGGGTGGATCTGATTCAAGTTTGTTCAAATCGGCCCCCTGGATTCATATTTGGGCTCACTATAAAAGCTTGAATTCGAACTTAGTGCATTTCAGGCAAATTTCTTCAAAAATCTTCTTCTCCAGATCCAGCAGGCAGAATCTTTTGATATTTGGTATGCAACATTGTGGGGTGGATCTGATTCAAGTTTGTTCAAATCGGCCCCCTGGGTTCATATTTGGGTTCAGTATAGGAGCCCAAATTTGAACTTAGTGCATTTCAGGCAAATTTCTTTAAAAATCTTCTTCTCAGGATTCAGCAGGCAGAATCTTTTGATATTGGGTATGCATCATGCTTAGGGGGGTGAGATTCAAGTTTGTTCAAGCCAAGTCCCTGGGTTCATATTTGGGCTCACTGTGGTAGCCCGAATTATAACTTAGTTCAAAATGAGGAATTTTCTTTAAAAATCTTCTTCTTCAGATCCAGCAGTCAGAATGTTTTGATATTTGGTATGCAGCATCTTTAGGGGGTGGGGGGTGGGGGGGGGGGGGGGGGGGGGTGAGATTCAAGTTTGTTCAAACCATGTCCCTAGGTCCATATTTGGGCTCACTGAGGGAGCCCGAATGATAACTTAGTTCAAAATGAGGAATTGTCTTTAAAAATCTTCTCCTTCAGACCCAGCAGTCG
This sequence comes from Pictodentalium vernedei, assembly GCA_031216915.1. Taxonomy (NCBI): domain Eukaryota; kingdom Metazoa; phylum Mollusca; class Scaphopoda; order Dentaliida; family Dentaliidae; genus Pictodentalium; species Pictodentalium vernedei. The sequence continues at coordinate 198,028,340 of CM062289.1, forward strand.
GAATGTTTTGATATTTAATGTGTAGCATCCTTAGGGGGGTGAGATTCAAGGTTGTTAAAGCCAAGTCCCTGGGTCCATATTTGGGCTCCCTGTGGGAGCCTGAATGATAACTTAGTTCAAAATGAGGAATTTTCTTTAAAAATCTTTTTCAGATCCAGCAGTCAGAATGTTTTGATATTTGGTTTGCAGCATCTTTAGGGGGGTGAGATTCAAGTTTGTTCAAACCATGTCCCTAGGTCCATATTTGGGCTCACTGTGGGAGCCTGAATTATAACTTAGTTCAAAATGAGGAATTTTCTTTAAAAGTCTTCTTCAGATTCAGCAGTCAGAATGTTTTGATATTTGGCATGCAGCATCCTTAGGGGTGAGATTCAAGTTTGTTCAAGCCAAGTCCCTGGGTTCATATTTGGGCTCACTTTGGGAGCCCGAATGATAACTTAGTTCAAAATGAGGAATTTTCTTTAAAAATCTTCTTCTTCAGATCCAGCAGATGAATGCTTTTGATATTTGGTATGCAGCATCCTTAGGGGGTAAGATTCAAGTTTGTTCAAGCCATGTCCCTAGTTCCATAAAATTTGTCTCTCATGACTTCATTCCTTTGTAGTGTTGATAAACCATGTCTAACTGAATGTGACCCCAAATACTTTCTTTCAACCACTTTGTTTGGATCACTTTGCTCGGTGAACGATTAAGGCCCCTTGGGGCCTCTTGTTATTTTAATTTTTTTTTTATATATTTCCACTTTTTTATTTGGCCAGTCAATGTAGTATGATCTTCAGTTGGTGTTCTATGAGCTCTGGTCCAATGTCATTCTAGTTTGGCTGACACTAAAGCTTATTGCCCAGTTGAAACTGACAATAGCAGGAGGAAAAGTGATAGTTCATTGCTTTGGGTTTTTTTTTTGTTCCATTAAATTATTAGGGCAGGGAAAATGATTGTTTTGCTTGAGGATGGTGATATTAAATATTATTTTAACACAAAACATCAACCTGTTTATGTCTATTTGTAAACTAAATTGATGCCAGAAATCTACATATATGTTCTATATCACATAAAATTCATGTGAATAACTTACTTTATCAGCCATTCTTCAGTTATTGCACCCCCACCTTTAAGTGGCTGAACCGACTGAAAGTGCAGGCTGCCAAAACGTACTGAGTGGATGCTGAATTTTCCAAAATTATCAGCGACCAAAATGTCCCTACCCTTAAAAATTAGAAGTGAGTTACCTTTGTTACATAAAATAATCAATGAACTGCTTGTCAAGCCAAGTTAATTAGGCCAAGTATATAGAGTATATAGAGGGCGAAAACTGGAGGATTATTCTGTTCTTTAACCACTTGAGCCAGTGTTCAATTTCATGTACAAAAAATTGTGTCGGACATTATAGTAAGATTTTTAGCTGTGACTAGCAGCTCTATAAGTGGCAATGTCGGTCTGTCTGTCGGTCTGTTGGTTGGTCGGTCGGTCTGTGACCAACGAGTTTCAAAACTCAATAACTTTTGAAATAATTGATGGAATGACTTTATATTTGGCATGTAAGTGTATCTTATTGATGTCTAGCCACTGTTCAATGCATGTGTTGTTCCAAATATTTTTCTTGGAGTTATGGCCCTTGATGACCTTAGAATTTTGTGACTAACGAGTTTCTAAAAGAATAACTTTCAAACTACCTGGTGGAATGACTTCATATTTGATATGCAAGAGTATCTCATTCATGTCTAGCCCATGTCCAATGCAAATGTTGTTCCAAATATTTCTCTTGATTTTTTTTCACCATCACCTGTAAATTGCCAGTGAGAATATTTTTTGGACTTGCAGATTGCACCACCCGTTGCAGCTGCGGCATCGATGTTGCGATTTTTTTCCTGTCACTGTTGCAAAAACACTTAGTAATGGCAGAAATGTATATATTTGTATTGTTTTGCTTGTATAGCTTAAAAACAGTGTACAGAAAAGAGAACGAAAGCAAATTCAAGTAAAGGAAAATTACAAATATTCATTCCAGTTTTCACAGGTGTCAAATGTTTATGTCCCCAACCCTCTTGGGGGCATTATGTTTTCACCATGTCCATCGATCCATCTGTCCGTCCGTCCATTAACTTTTGGTTTCCGTCCAATAACTAAAGAAATCATAATTTCAGGGGTTACTTGTGGATGACTAGACAATGCTTCCTTTCTATTTTGGTCCAGCTAACCAATTCAGTATGACCGCCATGACTACACAACTGGACAATAGCTATGTTCATCTTTATGAAATGATTTTGAAGATGTATTTTTTTTATGCTCCCCCCAAATTTTTCCAGGGCATATAGTAGCCCCTGTCGCCATCCATCCATCCACTTGTTATCCCATGTGTCTGTCCATCCATGTGTCTGTGCATCCATCCCAACTTTGTCCAGTCCATAAGAAATTATTCAATGGGCAAATCTTGTTCATACTTCATACAATGATTGCTTATGAACCAAGGGTGTGTCACAACCTTGACCTAAGGTCATAGCTCAAAGGTTGAGGTCTCAGGATGTTTGTATGCTTGTTCCTCCATTCTAACTTTGACTGGTCCATAAAAAAATTATTGAATTGACTGATTTTGCTCATCCTTCACACAAAGATTCCCTTTGATCCAAGGGTGTTGCATTCTCAATTCATTTGAAAGAATAAAACCCCAACACACAGACACAAGGTCACAGTTATCAGCTAATGCATCCATCCCAACTTTGTCCAGTCCATAAAAAATTATTCAATTGACTGATCTTGTTCATACTTCGCACAGTGATTGCTTATGGCCCAAGTGTGTGTCATGACCTTGGCAAAAGGTCATATCTTAAAGGTCAAGGTCACAGCCCATTTGTTTGTTCCTCCATTCTAACTTTGTCTGGTCCATAAAAAATCAATTAGTGGGCCAATTTTGTTCATACTTCACACAAAGATTGCTTAACTTGAAAAGAATAAATTTTTGATCAGTAATGCATAGAAATGCAATATTTCAAACCTTATGCACTGTTTGAATAGGAAAATAATAATTAGAATGGAGAATGGTCTGGGACTTTGACTGATGGTCATACAGTACAACTCCAAAATAAGTTGTAGCATAACCACAGTAAACTAAGTATACTGCTGCTTCTGCTATGATAAAATCAGAATCTGACATCATAGTGGTTATCCTTCAACTCATTTTGACTTGCACTGTAGCTCTTGAGTCAAAGTCCCAGACCATTCATTTGTTTGTTTCTCCATTCTAATTACATAAAAAACTATTCAATGAATTTTAATTAAATATGTCGACAGTTGGTTTTGGTCACGTGTTACAGTGTTGACTATAAGTAGGCTAATGCTTTGACGCATTCAGGTTCTGCAAAAATTATAACTGGAAATCGGAATAATTATGGGTATTGTTACCGGATCCTAGGAACTGAAATTTGGAAAGATAGCATGTGTTTCTAATATTTATTGTAGTGATCTGAGGCTGCAACTTTTAATTTAGTTAGTTTTAATTCTGCATTTTACATGATTTAAATATTGCTGGGTGTTACTGAGGCTGGCAGCTCAATCATTTATTGTTGTTTGATTTATAGATTATTGGTTGCTATTCATTGGGGCACGATTGCCAATCGTTGTGGTCAGCAGCCCAATCAGTTTAGAGGTTGTTTGAGTCTCTATTGATCGGTACTTATGGGGGCATGCCATGATTGACACATACACCAAAAGTCACCAAACCTAAAAAGCATTTACAGGCCTTACACAATTTATCTGCACTGAAATTTTGACAGATGCACTTGCTTGAATTTATCTCTATTGTATTACAAGCTATCAACATCATGCCCTACCATTGGGCTTATATTTGAGGAGCTCTGCTGATATTTTCTTGTTTGGGAGATTATTCTGGAAATGGGACAATAGCTATGACCTTTAAGAAGGAATTCCCTTTCATTGCATTGCTTTTGAATAGCTTCCAGCTAACTACAAGTATATATATGTTATAAATCATTCGCTTGGTCTTGATGTCGAGTTTTGCTCCGTATGGCTGATGGTCACCTGACTATGCCCTCATGCTCCACTAGCCCTGGACACAATATTGTCTCCTGTATAGCAATATTTTTACATGTGTTTTTATAATAGGGTTTATGGATTAACCATAAACCCATGTTATATCACGGAAATCTGATGCTGTGGTTCTTCTTGGAAGTTTGTAAACATGTTTTGAGTTATCTCCCTTCGTCTGTATTGACAAATTCAGTTGAAGAAAATTTCCATTGGAATTCGTGAAGATATGAATTGTTTCATTTGTGAGAATTGACTAATTTAATAATTTAATGTATTTTCAGTATAATGAATGAGATTTGAAATCATCTTTCATTTTTGTAAATGTTCATTCTTAAATTGGTTCATGTTATATTGATGTAATGATTTTGATTTCCTTGGATCGATGTGGATTTGATGTATGATTTTCTGCAAAATGTGGTGGTGTGGGGGAATTATCTGGAAACTATGTTAAATTTAATTATGGGGTTTTGACAATTGACATTTGGTTGACGAGGGAAGACAGTTTATAACTTGTTAATCCACTACCAATAGCTGAGATATTAACTCCCTTTTTAAAATTTTTTTTAAGTATTTAGGTGGTTTCAATTCTGTGCATTTATTTAATATTTTAATTATACCCCACACAACGAAGTTGCGGGGGTATAATGTTTTTGACTGGCCTGTCCATCAGTCCGTCATGTCCGTCAGTCCGTCAGTCCATCAGTCTGTCAGTCAGTCCTACTTGTTTTCCGGGCTTTTTTTCTACACGCTTCCAGATATTTAGCTGATTTTTGTTATGT